>JASDQU010750737.1:683-12008 GCA_032191745.1 Picea mariana
CTACAAAGTTTTGGCAAAGTGAGATTAATTTAATGGAATGCTCATCAAGATACCAAGCCATGGGTTTCAGGTTTGAACCCATGCGTTCTCGTTTGGATGAAATACCAAAACCGTGCCACCATTGACTTAATCTTGATTTCAAAGAGAAGTGTGAAGAAAGGTGATTTTACATGGTTGATTGATGGCATGAACAATTGGAGCATGTGAGCTTGAAATCCCTTATTTGACTCAAGCCATGCTTCATCCCACCAATACCAAATAAAGCGAGCTCTTTTCCTTTTGGAAAACCCCTAACGTGTGTTTTGAAACCCTAGTCCCCTTGCCCTATTCATCGCCCACCCTTTACTCCAAATTTCGAGGTAAAATAAAACCAATTGACATAATAAAGAGATAAAATAGTAGAAGTCAGGACCAAAAAATTATTTACTCGTAAATGGGTGAGGCTCAACTATTATGGCAGTCTTACCACATGTTATCATAATAGTGCACCACGAAATTCTCGCAAAGGCAATAATAGTGGGCAACATTCTTTAAGATATGTTTGGTTGAGCGTTTATAATGACCATGTGAAAGAGGTCCAAAGATTCACAAATGTTAATAAATTAAGATTAAATTAACTTGTTCTGGCCTAATCATGCATATAAAATTTGTAGACAAATGTGGATTGCATAAAAAAGTTTATGGGATTGGCTTTAATTTTGTGCAATAATTTCTTAAGAATTGCTTTGGCCCTTCATCCATGTTTGTCACCCAAAGCACCCATCACCATGCGTAATTTTCAAAGATTAGTAGCCTTTCACATTTTCACTTGTAAATTCAAATTGTCATGTGCTTTAGATTGCTCTCATATTCTACTTTACGTAAATCATATACTAGCAATTTCTCATAAAATGGTATCATTGGTTTCTATATGCGAAGAAGTGTTGACAAGTGTATATGTGTATTGATATTATAGTTCAAACCATTAAAGTGTTTGTTTCTATGTCATTTTAAAAATATAAATATTAATAACTTCCAATATATTTCTTGTTGTTCATGGCAATTAGATTAATAGATTAGATCTTGGCAATAGGAAGGGTGATAATACACTTAGAAAGCTCGTGTATGATAGTACTTTTATTTAAATTATTCTTTCAGGATAGTTCACTTTGTCATATCAATACTTTAGTTATTTCACATATTTGCTTTGACGTAGCTTTGCACATATTTGGGCAATTACTAGTAACTTTTACAATGTGCTCCTTTTGATTTGTTATATACATGGTGACTATAACCTCACTAACCTTAGAGATCAAAAACATTTATTTTTGTATAAGCGTAAAAGACGACAATTTCTAATAAATTTTGGAAATCCCCTGCGCTTCATTTGACTTGTAAGATGGTGCCACTACATAACCTCATAAAACATAAGCTGCTTTAGTCCTCTCATAATTTGAAAGTCACATTAGTTATATTTTTTGAAAATGATAATTTTTTATACAATTTTTTTCTTTTTTTCATAACAACAATTATATATATATTAAAATATTTGTTGCAATCTAATTTAGACAATATTTAAAGTAGGTTTAAAATATTAGAAAGTTTAGATTTTAGAGAGGAGAGACTCCTTTTGGCGAGATATTTAACCAAAAATAGAAATATTCTTCTACCCAGAGATGACAAGTATATTGTCTAACAAAATTGATTACTAAAAATAAACAACAACAATATATAGCAAAATTTAGAAAGGTTGAGAATATTATGGCAACATTGGCCACTAATTTCGTCTAGATTTTGGTGTTAGGATCCTATCACACGACGACGAGAGGAAGAGGAGCATTAACATGACGTGAAGTTAGAGGCAAATATCCATTTCACGATAAATATATTACTTAACACACCTTAGAGCAATACTTTGGCAACATGTCTACATGTTATCATAATAGTGCACCATAGAATTCTCACAAAGCCAATAATAGTGGGCAACATTCTTTAAGATATGTTTGGTTGAGCATTCATAATGATCATGTGTAATAGGTCTAGAGATCCACATACGCTAATAAATTGAGGTTAAATTAACTTATTATGGACCAATCATGCATATAAAATTTGTAGACAAATGTGGATTGCATAAAAACGTTTATGGGATTGCCTTTATTTTTGTGCAATAATTTGTTAAGAAATGTATTGGTCCTTTGGCCATGTTTTTCACACAAAGCACCCACCACCATGCGAAATTTTCAAAGATCAGTATCCTTTCACATCAATTGTAAATTCGGATCATTATGTGCTTTAGATTGCTCTCACGTTTTACTTCACAAAAATCATATGCTATCAATTGCTAATCAAATGGTATCATCAGTTTTTGTATTCAAAGTATTGACAAGTTTATATGTGTATTGATATTATTGTTCAAACTATTAAAGTGTTTGTTGCTATGCCATTTCCAAAATATAAACATTAATAACTCCCAATATATTTCCAGTTGTCCATGGGAGTGAGAGTAGTAAATTATATCATGGCAAAAGGAAGGGTGAGAATGCATTTAGAAAGCCATTGTGTAATGGTACTTTCATTTAATTTATTTTTTTAGAATATTTTCCTCCGTCATATCATCACCTTAGTTATTTCACATATTTCCTTCGACAAAGCTTTGCACCTCTTTGGGCAATTACTAATAATTTTTACAATGTGCTCCTTTTGATTTGTTGTATAAATGGTTTTGATTTGTTTTATAAATGGTGACTATAACAATACCTTTTACAATGTGCTTTTTATAATCTCACTAACCTCGGAGCTCAAAAACAAGTATTCTTGTATAATCATAAAAGATAGCAGTCTACAATAATTTTTGGAAATCACTTGTGCTTCATTTGACATACAAGATGGTGATGTTATGTAGCCTCATAAAACATAAGCCGTTCTAGTCCTCACATAATTTGAGAGTCACATTAGTTACATTTTTTGAAAATGATATTTTTATTTTTATTTTTAATTATTTCATAAGAACGATTATACATATTTTTAAATCTTTGCTACAATCTAACTTGGATGATGTTTAAAGTAGGTTTAAAAGATTAGAGAGTTTATATTTTGGAGAGGAGAGACTCCTTTTGCCCTTATGTTTAACCAAATATAGAAATGTTCTTCTACCCAAGAGATGACAAGTATATTGTCTAACAAAATTGCCTACTAAAAATAAACAACAATAATATATAGCAAAATTTAGAAAGATCTAGAATCTTATTACAACATTGGCCATCGATTCTACCTAGGTTTTGGTATTAGGGTCCTACATTGGTTCCATTGCATTCGCTCATAGACCAGACCAAGGGGAATTCTCTCCTAAACATATACCCCACAAAATTAGTAATTTGTTCAATCATGTCATAAAGGGTTGTCATGGACTCATGTAGAGGCGAGTTCTTTTCAATGAGGCATGCATGAAAATCTTGTGCTCAATTCCTCTATCCACAATTCCTTATAGACTCCAATATTGTTCATGCTTGCAAGGTCCCCTATTTTTCTCCATTTCTCCCATGTGGGTTTCCAATTATGCCTTGAATATGGTAGATTGCAATGTAGTGTAGGTGAGGTCACTATGAATACCCTATAGGTCTCAATTGCACCTATTGGGGCTCTATTTTAGGGCCCATACCTCCCTAGTCAAAGCACAACAACAACACAAGCAATGCTTAGACACCGCTAAAACAGAGATGGGCAAGGAGCCAGGTAGAATAACGGGGAGAGACTAAGAATATTTGAATATAAATGAAAATGTGTATGGGAGAGGTGGCATATGGAGGAGTGAGGGAGCATGAGTGGAGGCATGTGAAGACATCATGCGATGATGAGAGGAAGAGGAGCATTGACATGGAGTGAAGGGTGAGGTGAAGATTCATTTCACCATAACCAGATTACTTAACATGCCCTAGAGAAATATTCTGGCAGTGTTGCCACATGTTATCATAATAGTGTACCACATAATTCTTGCAAAGCCAAAAGTAGTGGGTAATGTTCTTTAAGATATGTTTGGGAATTTTCATAATGACCATGTGTAAGAGGTCCATAGATCCACATATGCTAATAAATTAAGAGTAAATAAATTTATTTTGGCCCAATCATGCATATAAAATTTGTAGACAAATGTGGATTGCATAAAAACATTTATGGGATTGCCTTTATTTTCATGCAATAATTTCTTAAGAATAGTTTTGGCCTTTCGGCCATGTTTGTCTCCCAAAGCACCCACCACCATGTGAAATTTTCAAAGATTAGTAGCCTTTCACATTGTCACTTGTAAATTTGGATCGTTATGTGCTTTAGATTGCTCTCACATTTTACTTGACTTAAATCATATACCAACAATTGCTCATTGAATGGTATCATTGGTTTTTGTATATGAAGTGTTGACAAGTTTATATATGTATTGATATTATAGTTCAAACTATTAAAGTGTATGTTGCTATGCCATTTCCAAAATATAAACATTAATAACTCCCAATATATTTCTTATTGTTCATGGCACTTAGATTAATAGATTGGATCTTGGCAATTGGAAGGGTGAGAATACACTTAGAAAGATCTTGTATAATTGTACTTTTTCTTATCCCTCAAGGTGTAGATTAGTTGGCAACAAAGTGTATTGTTAAGGCACTTCATGTATGAAGGTTGTCGGTTTAGACCTCGACTTACCTTTTGTGTCGCGTGTGGGGCAACATGGGTGCGCCTGGAAGTTATAGTGGTAGTGTTTGGAATCTACCCCATGTCACGTGAGTACGAGCCCACCCTAGTTGTCGATCCACTAGATACAAAAAAAAAATAGTACTTTTGCTTAACTCATTTTTTTATAATATTTCCCTCTATCATAACAACACCTTAGTTATTTCACATATTTCCTTTGACGTAGCTTTGCACCTCTTCAAGCAATTACTAGTAATTTTTACAATGTGGTCCTTTTGATTTGTTATATAAATGGTGACTGTAACAATACCTTTTACAATATGCTTTTTATAAACTCAATAAACTTAGAGCTCAAAATTTTTTATTTTTGTATAAGCATCAAAGACTGCAGTCTACAATAAATTTTGGAAATCCCTTCTAGTTCATTTGACATGTAAGACAACAATGTTGCGTAGCCTCATAAAAAATTAGCCGCTCTAGTCCAAGCACAATTTGAAAGTCACTTTATATATATGTGTGTGTGTGTGTGTGTGTGTGGTAACAGTGACTATATATACTTTTAAATATTTTATACAATTTAACTTAAATGATGTTTAAAGTAGGTTTAAAAGATTAGAGAGATTAGATTTTGGAGAGGAGAGACTCCTTTTTGCAAGATGTTTAACCAAAAATAGAAATGTTCTTCTACCCTAAAGTTGACAAGTATATTGTCTAATAAAATTTGCTTATTAAAAATAAACAACAACAATATATAGCAAAAATAAAAAAGATCTAGAATCTTATGGAAACATTGGCATTGATTCCACCTAGGTTTTGGAATTAGGGTTCTACATTGGTTCCATTGCACTCCCTCACAAACTAGACTGGGGGGAATTCTGTCTTGAATAAATTACTAATTTGTGCAATCAGGTCATAAAGGGTTGTCATCGAGTCAAGTAGAGTGAGTTATTTTCATTGAGGCATGCATGAAAATCTCATGCTCAATTCCTCTATCCCCAATTGCTTGCACACTTTGGTATTTTTCATGCTTGCAGGGTCCCCTCTTTTCCTCCATTTCTCCTAGGTGGGTTTCCAACTATGCCTTCAATCTAAAGTATTGCGACATAGTGTAGGTGATATCTCCATGGATTCTCTATAGGTATCGATTGCACCTATTGAGGCTCCACTTTAGGCCCAAACTACCCTAGTCAAAGCATAACAACAACACATGCAACAACCAAATGCCACTAAAGTAGAGATGGGCAAGGGGTGGTGAGTATGGGCAAGGAGCCAAGTAGAATAACATGGAGAGGCTAATAATGCTTGGAGATAAATGAAAATGTGTATGAGAGAGGTGCCATATGGAGGAGTGAGGGCGCATGAGTGGATGCATGTAGAGACATCATGCAATGTTGAGAGGAAGAGGAGCATTAACAAGGAGTGAAGGGGGAGGTGAAGATCCATTTCAC
Organism: Picea mariana; assembly: GCA_032191745.1. NCBI lineage: Eukaryota > Viridiplantae > Streptophyta > Pinopsida > Pinales > Pinaceae > Picea > Picea mariana. Next base: position 6,794 of record JASDQU010750737.1, read on the forward strand.
CATAACCTGATTACTTAACACACCCTAGAGCAATATACTGGTAGTCCTACCACATGTTATCGTAATAGTGTACCACAAAATTCTCACAAAGCCAATAGTAGCAGGCAACATTCTTTAAGATATGTTTGGTTAGGCATTCATAATGACCATGTGTAAGAGGTCTAGAGATCCACATATGTTAATAAATTAAGATTAAATTAACTTATTGTGGCCCAACCATGCGTATAAAATTTGTAGACAAATTTGGATTGCATAAAAAAAATTATGGGATTGCCTTTATTTTCGTGCAATAATTTCTTAATTATTGTTTTGGCCCTTCAATGATGTTTGTCATACAAAGCACCCAGCGCCATGCGAAATTTTCAAAGATTAGTAACCTTTCGCATTATCACTTGTAAATTTGAATCCTTGTGTGCTTTATATTGCTCTTACATTTCACTTCATATAAATAATATACTGGCAATTTCTCATCAAATGGTATCATTTGTTTTTGTATTTGAAGTGTTGACAAGTTTATATGTGTATCGATATTATAGTTCAAACTATTAAATGTTTGTTGCTATGCCATTTCCAAAATATAAACATTAATAACTCATAATATTTTTCTTGGTGTCCATGATAGTTAGACTAAAGATTAGATCTTGGCAATAGGAAGGGTGAGAATACACTTAGAAAGCTCTTATACAATAGTAATTTCGTTTAGCTATTTTTTTAGACTATTTCCCTCTTTCATATAACATCTTAGTTATTTCACATATTTCCTTCGACGAAGCATTGCACTTATTTCAACAAATACTAGTAATTTTTATAATATGCTCCTTTTGACTTATTGTATAAATGATGACTTTAACAATACCTTTTACAATGTGCTTTTTATAAGCTCACTAACCTCGGTGCTAAAAAATATTTTTTTTATATAAGCATAAAAGACCACAATCTACGATAATTTTTGGAAATCCCTTGTACTTCATTTGAAATGTAAGACGGTGCTATGTAGCCTCATAAAACATAAGCTACTCTAGTCCTCACATAATTTGAAAGTCACATTAGTTATGTTTTTTGAAAATTATATATATATACAATTTTTCATTTTTTTGGTAACAATGATTATATATATTTTTTTAAATCTTTGCCACAATGTAACTTAGATGGCGTTTAAAGTAGGTTTAAAAGATTAGTGATTATAGATTTTGGAGAGGAGAGATTCCTTTTGGCAAGATATTTAACCAAATATAGAAATGTTCTTCTACCCTAGAGATGATAAGTATATTGTCTAACAAAATTGCTTACTAAAAATAAACAACAACAATATATAGCAAAACTTAGAAAGATCTGGAATCTTATGGCAACATTGGTCATTGATTCGACCTACGTTTTGGTGTTAGGGTCCTACATAGGTTCAACTACATTCACTCATAAACCAAACTAGGGATAATTCTCTCCTAAACATATATCCCAAAAAATTAGCAATTTGTCAGGTCATAAAAGGTTGTCATGGAGTCATGTAGAGCCGAGTTCTTTTCATTGAGGCGTGCATGAAAAAATTGTGCCCAATTCCTCTATCTCCAATTTCTTATAGACTCTGGTGCTATTCTATCTTGTATGGTCCCCTCTTTTCCTATATTTTTCCCAGGTGAGTTTCTAATTGTGCCTTCAATATGGCAAATTGCAACATAGTGTAGGTGAGGTCGCCATGGATGCCCTGTAGGTCTCAGATGCACCTATTGAGGCTTCAATTTAGGGCCCATACCTCCCTAGTTAAACAACAACAACAACACATGCAACACTTAGATGCCACTAAAGTAGAGATGGGAAAGGGGTGGTGAGGATGGGCAAAGAGATATGTAGAATTACAGGGAGATGCTAAGAATGTTTGGAGATAAATGAAAATGTGTATGGGAGAGGTGGCATATGGAGGAGTGAGGGTGCGTGAGTGGAGGCACATGAATATTCCATGTAACGATGAGAGAAAGAGGATAATTAACATGGAGTGAAGGGGGTGATGAAGATCCATTTCACCATAACCAGATTACTTAACACACCCTAGAGAATTACTTTAGCATTCATGCCACATGTCACACCCTATAGTAATATACATGACTGTGCCATTGATATAATGGGTCAGGGAATGAACTTGGTGAAGGAAATGATCCTCTGATATTTGAATGAAGATCACTCTTTCTCCTAGGGACATCCTAAGATAAGATAATTTTATTAATGTCCAATTAATGACCACAAAAGTAGGTCAAATGGACTATTGAGTACAATGATGTCAATACAATGCGAGAGTACCAAAAGGTCTCATGTAAAAGGAAAAATACAAAAAGTAAAGTGAAATAAGGTAGAATAATAGAGAGTGAGATCAGCTTTGAGGCATGAAGAACCCTCGACCCCGAGCTCAGAGACCTGCTCTGATGATGATGTATCATTGGGGAAGATCTAGTGACAAGAGGAGCCAAAAGAAGAAGAAGAAGAAGAAAGGAAATGGGTTTGTCTTGTAGTGGAACCATCTCTCCTACCACCCAAGGTTGAATGAAGGAAGATGAGTATAGTAGGGTGTCTAAAAGGGGAACTAGTAGGATAACTGGATCGTTTTTTGTGTTGTTGATTGGTAGAGGTAGTGCACCGATGAGGTATGGGAGATCTCCTCCGTCTCCTCGGAAGGGATATGGTATGGTCATGTCGCTGAAATATCGTGGTACGAGGGAAGGTCTCATGGATCTGCATTGATGTGGAGCACAAGGTTGCACTAGTGTCGGTCTGTCTCTTAGTTCCCCTTCCTGAGGGTAGACTGTGAAGAAGGAGGTAATTCGTTGTATAGGGTCTGGTCTCATAGGAGGATGAAGAGTATGGGCTTGAAATTTGAAGGCCTCTTGTATGTATAAGGATAAGCACTGTTGATCTAGATACCTGAAGAATCTCATGAGGGTCTGAGTCCCTCTGAATAAGCAATGAAATCACTCTTTGATCTCATAATAAATGGGGCAATAAAAGATGAAGTTCTCCTTAGTCTCGACCTCTTGAAGCTAGCGTAGCTAACAAAGCATATCTCGTTGGTCAATCTGGTGGTCTGTCTCTACCCGAAGTTTATGAGAGCCCACTCTGAACTGGCCTAGAGGAATTCAAAGATCATGTACCTAGTGGTGGAATGTATATTGTGGTCGAGTGATGAGTCCATATCTAAGCTCCAAGAAAACTCCCAGCATAAAAGGACATCTTTGGGCGTAACCCACCAGGAGGGTTAACCTAAGTGATCTAGATAAACCATTTATAAATTTCATCTGTGATAATCTTGTTCAACACTTGTCTAGTCGGTAAGAGATGGCCAAGTGCATCCAAGGAACATTGAAATGGAGGGAGGCGGTCAATCTGAATTCCCATGGACTCTAAAATATCTAAAACCTTTGTGAACCAACCTCAAGCCCGGTCCAATGGGATAGAGAGGGTAATGGTCTCCAAAGAGAAATATGCCAAGTATGGTACAAGACTCACCCCTTCACCAAGTCAGGTAAGCCTCGAATGCAATGCAAAAAAGAGATCAATCTGAACTCTGTCTCAAGTTGGAAGGGCTAATGATCCGGATTATTTTCGGCACGAAATGAGAGCAGAGATATAATAAAGAAATGCACAAAGATATCACGTATATTCAATAATATAACATAAATGTATCAGAGATACAGTAATACACGATTTCTATTAATGAAAGAAATGTACAGAGAATGTAAAAATACAGAGTGAAAGACTCACTAGAATGGTGGCAGCTTGTCTCTGAGAAGAGACGTGACGGCTACTTGCATTCGCAAGAAGATCATTTTACAATGAGGCTCTAACGTCCTTTCTATCATAAGGAAAATCCAAAACCCTAACCCCGGAAGATGAAAAGCCAAAAGTTTTGTGGGCCCCGATGGAGGTAGTTGATACGTCAACTTCCCAGAAGCGTAAATTTTGCATACAATCTTTGTTTGGGGCACTCGATACACCGTTAGAAATATCTATCCATGTACTACAACTTTTGTGTGAGAAACATAAAAAAAACTTCCATGTTTCTCCTCGTTTTCCCAAAAAATGTCGTTTAGGGCCTCAAAACGGGTCCGGAAGTAAAACGGGTCCGGAAGTTCAGGACCTGAAAAACTGCTAAAAATAGTAAATTACCAAAATTGTCAAAAAAATGTTTTGAGCCAGTTGGAAAAGGTGGGTGGCCACCGATATCCACTTGGATCAATCCTCCCTCCTTAGGAAGCAATGATCTCCATTGCGTTGAGTGCCCAGGGGAGAGGAAAAAACGTTTGTTGAATTTGCATCTTGATGAGTTGCTTGCCTTGTGGGAGAAATTGCACTGCTTGGTTTGTTGAAGGTTGACACGAACCTATGGCTGGAAGGGTTGAACCTTTTTAACTAGTCTGGATACATGAGATGACTGTGTGCATAAGGAATCTTTGCACTTTGTTACAACCTTGTCGACCTGCTTCTGTTGGATAGAAGGTGCTTGGGCCGAAGCTATAGTGGTTGCAGTATCGTTTTGTTCACCTTTTGAACAGATTGTGAAAAAGCTAAATTTTGTAGTATGAGATACTACCTTGCAACACCTTTTAGGTGGGACACGTTGGCACAGGGGCAGACCCAGGGTTCAACGCACCAACAAAACCCCAACTACCAGCCCTTTTGGCAACACCTACGAAGCAGATGAAGTCTCACTGGAGGTAGAGGCAGGGGTGGTTGCAGGACTCAAGTGTCTACAACCTTAGCTGGGACACAGATCTATGATTATAATACTTAATAGAGCACTTAGCATCAACAGTTCATCAATATTCAACCAATAACTACTGCGCAGATAGAACAGAGCATCACATCATTCACTCAGATCTGATGTATTTAAGCACTTTATCATAAGCAGGCAGGTTATATCTAGCAGATCAAGCACTAAGCACCTTCATATAGGTCAGATCTAACATTCTTACACATCATTAGCATAAGCAGATTTTTCTATCTCTATCAAAGCACTTAGCAAGAGAAGTTATAAACACATCAAGACAAACACAATGTTTACGTGGTTCACCCCCACCCTGGGGCTACGTCCACCAACTCTTCTTCTTTATACACTTCTTGATCACATAGATCCCACTCTTAGCACTCAACCAACTTGCACAACACTTGCGCACTATTCCACTACTTCTTACATTGCCTAGCCTTCCATATATATATATATATATATATA
>JASDQU010750737.1:13528-38149 GCA_032191745.1 Picea mariana
CGCAAGGTATGGAAGGTATTGGTGAACTCTGGAACTATTTGGCCCCTCTCTTGTCGTAGTGTGGTCCATCTCATTTACTGGTTCTCATAGTTGCCAACAGGGTAATATTGTTCCTTTACCGCATCCACAAAAAAATCCCAAGTGGGCTTAGCCCCATATATTCCAGACTCCTCCATGGAAATCTGCTCCCAGTAAGTTTCCCACCAATGTTTGACATGGGGAAGAGCTTTAAGGAGTGTGAAGGTGATCTTTTCTCTTTCAGAAAATTGTGAACAAAGAAATAACCTTCTAGCAGATTTAACCATTTGTAAAGGGCTTATGCATCTATCTATCCTTCAAATACAGAAATATCAAAATTAACTTGTACTTTGAAAGTCAATGTGCCTCCAAAGTGGTTGCTTGATGAAGACGTGCCTGCTGCTATCGACAGACGTTGAAGGATGTGGGGAAAAATCTCCATCATTTCGTCCCTTTGTTGTGTGAGAGCTTGCTTAAGCAATAAATTGATAGAATCGTTTGCTCCGTCGTTTTTCTTCTCTTCTGCCATTGAGCGTTTCTTGGGTGTGCGAGAGAGATTGTCCTCAAGAGAGACAAGATCGAGACCCAACTTGCTATACTCAGACCTTGTCGGGGACATGCACTGAAAAACGATCAAGAGCAACTTGCTCTGATACCACYGATCCATATTATTTTCGGCACGAAATGAGAGCGGAGATATAATAAAGAAATGCACAAAAATATCGTGGATATTCAATAATATAACATAAATGTATCAGAGATGCAACCATAAACACAGAGATACATTAATACACAATTTCTATTAATGAAAGAAATGTATAGAGACTGTAAAAATACAGAGTGAAAGACTTGTTAGAATGGTGGCAGCTTATCTCTGAGAAGAGATGTGATGGCTACTCGCATTCGCAAGAAGATCATTTTACAATGAGGCTCTAAGGGCATTTTTAGCATAACGAAAATAAAAAATCCTAACACAGGAAGATGAAAAGCCAAAAGGTTTGTGGGCCCCGATGGAGGTAGTTGATACGTCAACTTCCCAGGGGCGTAACTTTTGCATACGATCTTCGTTTAGGGCGCTCGATACACCGTTAGAAAGATCTATTCGAGGAATACAACTTTGGTGTGAGAAAAATCGAAAGAACCTCCATATTACTTCCCCATTTTCCCAAAAAAATGTTGTTTAGGGCCTCAAAAACGGCTCCGGAAGTTCAGGACCCGAAAAACTGCTAAAAATAGTAAATTACCAAAATTGCCAGAAAATTGTTTTGAGCCAGTTGGAAAAGGTGGGTGGCCACCGATATCCACCAAAATCAGCTAAGCCCCAAACTCTGCTAGGATGATCTGATGAGGAACTAATTGCTTGCATATGATGATGTGACGAAGGAGAAGGGTCTAAACTCTCTCAATCGAGGCCCAATCAGACTCCAGTAAGGAAAGCCCCCAAATCTCTGAGCCATAGAGAACAATGGGTCGGATAAGATAGTCCATGAGAGACATCTTGGATGAGATATCCTGAAAATGGTGGCATAAGCATTGTCTCTCGAGAAGTGTCAAGGACCCATAGCCTTTGACAGTCTGAGGCTAGACAACTGGTCGCAAACTGAAATGGGGTCTTGAAAATCATACTCCCAAGTACGTGTAGGCATTTGTGATCTTGATCTCCTCCCATATTAAGAAGAAATGAGTGTCCAAATACTTCTTCGACCCATTGAAGATCATAACCTTGGTTTTACTAGGTTGACCATCAACTGTTAAAGGTCGCACAAGAGAGCTAAGACATCCAACTGTCATTATAATCCCTCTGGAGATAAGGCTAGGAGGACCACATCATCAACGAAAATCAAGATGGATATTAGAACCTGGTGGAGGAGACGTCCGTCATTGTCCTAGATATTCTCATGGAAAAAGGCCTCTGGCTCATCAATATAAATCCCAAACAATGCGGGGGATAGGGGGAAACCCTGTTTAACTCCGATGGTAGTCCTGATGAAATCTAACATCATGTGAACTATGCGAAGACAACCAAGGATTGACTCATAGAGGTGCATGATGAAATTCAGTAGGGTATGGGATATGCAAATGTCTCTGAGCCTCTAGAACAGGAATCCTCTCGGGATGGAGTCGAAAAGCCTTCCGAAAATCTACGAAGCAACAATAGACTTTCGAAGACCGATGTCATGCCTCCTCAATTATGGCCAAGAGGGTAAAGATGTGATCAATGGTTTGATGATTGAGCCGAAATCCTGCCTATCCCCTAGCTCTAAGGTGTCTATGATCAATCTCACTAGAGAGCTTCATGTAGAGAGTTGTAGCATATAGCTTCGAGAATGTATGCCCCACCATGATTGTACTGTAATTGTTGGGCTTTGAGATGGGGCCCGATTTGTGTATCAAGTGAATGATGTGGTGTCACCAAGGTGAAGGAAAACCTATACGAACCGCATGGTTGAAGAGATAATCCAAGTGAGAAACCAAAGCATGAAGACCTTGATTAAAGCGCTATGCTTGAAAACCTTCCTCGTCTATTGCTTTATTGTTGTTCATAGAGAGTGCATATGTGGGAAAACATGGAGCCGGGATCTAGGTCGGATGGGAGGGGGGAAAGGTGGGGGAGGATGGTACACCATAATTTTTTAGGTAAGTGAGTAAGGAAAATGGATAGATCATGTCTCCTCTTAGAGACAAAGAGGCATTTCTTGTGGCGGAGAAGATGACGATAGGAAGCTTTGAGGTCGAAATAGGAGGGGTGAGCATGGGAGAATGCATGTCAAAGCTAGTGGTGGAGGGCCTTGCATTCCTCATTGTACCATCAACTCGTAGGGAAGGAGTTGTGTTTTGGCAAGGTGGAAGTGTACCGGGTGGAGTAAGGATAGGATTTGAGGGATGCATCCCAAATGGTGGATGAGAGGTAATCATATTTGGTAGTGACAAAATCAAGAAGGGATAACTAGGTCTCGGAAGGGAGCATTTGTTGGAGGTGGGTAGAGAAGGTGTTTGAGTCCCCCTCATCAAAGCGGAAGGTAGTGCGGGGTGGGACCTTGGGGGGGGGGAGGGGGGGTGTCAACTCGGAGAGAGAAGAAAATAAGAGCATATTCTGTGAGGGGGATGGGGAAAATAGAGAAGTGATGAATAAAGAGGAGTAAGTTATGGTTATATAGGACATAATCCACAACACTCGTGCACCCTCCACAGGGCCAAAAAATGAAAAAGTGAGAGTCTGGGAAGCATGGGATCTCGTTCAGATTCAATAACTCTTGAGATTCCCCTAAGTGTAAAAGGTGTTGACCCTAAGCTGTGATATTCTCTAATGCATCATTAGACATCCAGTGAAGCCCCACTGATTATGGATCGATCTCTTGGATGCAAAACATGTCATCTGGTTGGTTGTGGAGAGGAATCTAGAGGGATCTGGTGTAGGATTTGAAGTCTCCCATGAGGACCACCTCCCCAAATGTCGTGTACTGGGTGATATCGACGTATAAATCAATAAAGGGGTCCTCACCAGACCCATTATGAATGGCATATGATGAATATGTTGGAGGAAAGTAACTGAATGTAATGTCAATGTCCCTTGGGAGAAGGGAAACACCATGAACCTGAACCCACAAAAACCTATCAAACTGATCTGAGGCCACCATAGAGACTCTACTCTGGAGGGATTCTCTAATGAAGCAAGCAACACCACCTGAACCTTTGACCCCTCCCCAAATTCCTCATCTCATGTCTACATGTTGAAAACTGACTATATCTTTCAATGTCTAGGAGAGGCAGAACAGGGCTCTCGCGTGTCTCGGTAATGAATATGATGTCTAATGATCCAAGAGCATCATACAGTAGGCCCGACGATGACTAGAAATACCCATTGCCATTCCAACAACTGATGGAAATGCATGTTCCCTATTTTCTCTCCGAGCAGGCCTATCATTTGGAAGCTCCAGAGAGTGGTACCCACCCGAGTGGGAAAGAGTCCCTAATGACTACTCTGAGGTTCCTGATGAATGCCCATTTTCCTGCCTAGCATGCTATTCTAACCTGCTCCCTGGAACTTTTAAGATTTGCAACTTGTGATATGGTGAGATATTCATCCAAGAAGATATTTTGGGAAGGGAAAACAACTTTTTCTTAGCTTTGAGAGCCCAAAGTCGATCAATTGCAGACCTGAACTGAAGAAAGAGAGTGGAGTCAGATCCCATCCAAGCTCTATCAAGAGTCACATCATGAAGGTCTCGACGATCCCCACAAAATGAGATTATGATCACCATGGGGTCTGAGGAGGGAAGAGGTAGAGGGGGCCCTCTCACTTTGAGATTCAGTTCTTGTGCCTGTCTAGTTCATTCTTCAATGACTTTAGCTTGTACCACCTCTTCAATTTCCACTAGAGGGGGGAAAGATTTGTCCTTTCCTCTGACGAACTGTGCCCATGAGTTAATGTGTGTTTTTGTTTCATGTTTCAAAGCATCCTGCTAAGACCCAATCTTCTCTTGTTTGCTATTAAGATCAATAATCTCGACGCGTAAGATGTCTTCAGGGGGGTGGCGTAACGTGTCTTGTTCCTTGTCATCATTTAGTTGCCTCTTTAATGAAAGGTTCTCCTCCTCAATTTTTTCAACCCTGTGGGTGTGTTCCTTGTTCTTTGTCCGTAATATCGGGTTTGATGATTCTAGACACTCTATGATCGAGGTGGATATTGGTGGACGCCCACCTATTCCAACTGGCTCCTCTTGACTGTTTTCAACATGTTCTTCTGTAATTTTATGTAATTGTGGGTTTTACACTTCTGGGGTTGTCTAAAGCCCTATACATCTGCTAGGTGGATATCGTTGGCCTCCCATCTAATCCAACTGGCTTATTTTGTATGTTTTCATGTCAACACATCTTGTTGTACTTCCAGGATCGTTTTGGGGCCCTAAACATTGTTTTTGTGTCTCACCATAGTCAAATTGTAGACGAATTTAGAGTTTGATAGTGTAATGTGTGGTTCTTTGAAAGACCTTTCCAGTGGGCTATCATGCACCTAAAATAGAGGTTGCATGCAAAATTTACGACCCCGGGAAGTTGAGGTACCAACTTACCCATAAGGGCCCACATAACTTTTGGCGTTTCACCTCCTAGGGTTAGGTTTTTGGATGTCTAGGGTTTTGGAATTCATGAGTAATATCAAAAAGGCCTCTGGATCCTCATTGTAATCATTATGCTCAGACAGATGCGCGTAGCAACCACATCTCTTCTCAGAGATAGCCACCACCATTCAAGCAAGTGCTTCAATTCAACAGTTTTACAGTTTCAACCTATTTCATTTATTCAATAGAAGATATTGTTCACTAGATATCTGTGTTGTTCTTCATATCTCTGTGTTTATTGTATTCAGTCTGTTAATCAGTTCGTTCCGCTCCTAAATATGGATCAATGGTATCAGAGCGGTCTGCTCTTCATTTATTTTTCTCTGTGCATGTCCTCGACAAGATTTGGGTACAAGAAGTTGGACTAGAACCAATCGAGTCATTGTAAGATCAGTCACACCGGGCCCGACAACAAACCATGGGGGACGAAAATAAATATGATGGAGTAGGAGATCCTTTTAAAATGTTGCTCAAGGAATCCCTCACACGACAAAGGAACAAAATGATGGACAACTTTGTGCAGATCCTTTGACAACTGCCCACAGGAGAAGCATCTTCATCAAGCGGCCATGCAACCCCCTTCAAGGTACAAGTAAATTTTGATATTCCATTATTTGAAGGACTGATAGATGCGAATGTTGTAGATAAATGGTTAAATCTGCTTGAAGAGTATTTTTCGGTCCACAATTTTTCTGATAGGGAAAATATTACTTTTACACTCCTCAAGTCCGTCCCCTATGTTAAGGACTGGTGGGATACTTACTCTGAGCAAAGGGACATAGAGGAATCAACAATATTTGTGGTTGCTCATACATGGGATTCCTTCTGAGATGCCATTAAAGAACAATACTACCTCGTTGGAAGCTATGAGGACCAGTACACCCGATGGACCACCCTCCGTCAAGAAAGGGACCAGACAGTACCAGATTTCACCAATAATTTCCATACCCTGCACACCAAATTGGGTATCAAAGACTCTGAGCGACATCTGGTGCTCAAATATCACGGTTGTTTGCATAGATACATTCAAACAGAAATGGAGTTTCTGGACATCATCTCATTGGGTGTGGCTTATAGATATGCTGTCAAGATCGAGCATAAATTTAAGCAGAAGAGGCGAGAGTTTGGATCTGTAAACTCCTCATATCCAAAGCAGGGAAAAGGTGGCCCCAACTGATAAGACAAGGGATAGAGAAAAGATGGCCACTCTTAGGAAAACCAGTCCAAATCGTAACACAAGAAGGGAAATGAAAAGACGAAGAAGGACACATGAAAATGGTGTGAATACCATAAAATCCCTTGGCACAACACTGAAGAATTCAGCTCCAAGAAGTCACTTGTGGTTGAGTTGAAGGCGTCCAAGTCTGAGGCCGATTCTGACTCCGAATCAAATCCAGAAGGAGGGAAGCGGATTATCGATGTTGAACCCAATGCCACTGTTGCTACCACCAAAGTCCAACCAAGAGAGCTGGAAGAACCAGAGGAAGGGGAATGCATTTTTCACTCACAAATGTGGGTAAAGGGGGCTCTCCTTCATTTCATTGTCGATAGCGATAGTCAGAAGAACTTGATCTCAACAAAGGTCATCAAGCGATTGGACCTATCGACAACACCGCACCCGCAACCCTACACCATCGGTTGGCTTTGCCAAGGAAGAGATCTCTGTGTCAGCCAACGATGTCGTCTGTGCTACAACATCAAGCCTTTCAAAGATGAGGTGTTGTGTGATATTTCTGCCCTTGAAGTTTGTGATGTTCTCTTAGGACAAACATATTTGTGGAAGCGCCATGTTGTGTATGAGTCTAGACCCCGCAGTGTTATTATTACTTTGGGTAGACAATTGTACAAGACACTAGAGGTAGCGCCGCCTACCACTATTTCTTTAATCTCTGCTAAGAAATGCAGTAAGGTCATTTCACAGACCGGGAAGTTCGTCTTCTTTGTGATCCGTGCTCATAATAAGCAGAAGGCCGCTGCCACATCAGTGGCCTCTACACAGAGCCTCTCTTTGCAACAAAAGCAAGTGGATGGGATCATGGAAGAGTACATAGACATCTTCTCCTCACCCACCAAGGTACCGATGCACTTCCAAGTCAAGCATCCAATTGATTTGACCCCTGGTGCACCTCTTCCTAACGGACCAGTCTATCATCGATCGCTGATGGAAAATGATGAAATCAAGGGTCAGATCCAAGAGCTTCTCCAAAAGTGGCACATCAGACCTAACTCCTCCCATTGCAGAAGCCCGATTATACTGGTGCAGAAGAAGGATGCGACCTAGTGACTCTGCATTGATTATAGAGCATTAAAAAAAATCACAATCAGGAACTGGTACCCAATTCCCAGGATTGATGACCTTCTTGACCAACTCAAGTGGGAAAATTTCTTCAACAAGATTGACCTAAAGTCTGGTTACCACCAGGTTCACATCGAACCAACTGATGTATGGAAGACAATCATCAAATCCAAAGAAGGTCTCTTCGAAAGGTTGGTCATGCCCTTTGGCTTAACAAATGAACCAACCACTTTCATGAGATTGATGTATGATGTATTGAGACCCTTCACCAAATCTTTTGTGGTGGTGTATTTGGATGACATCCTCATCTTCAACAAAACTTGGGAGGAGCACATGCAGCATATTCAACAAGTTTTGAGCACTCTGTAGTAGCACAAGCTATATGCCAACTTGGAAAAATGCTCCTTTGGCATGAACAAGGTCCAATACTTGGGGTACATTGTTGATGAGCACGGGGTACATGTTGATCCAGCTAAGATTCAAGTCATCTGTGACTAGCCAGCCCCGACCACACTCACCGAGCTTCATATCTTCTTGGGACTGACCAACTTCTACCAACGGTTCGTGTTGGTCTTCTGCCATATTGCATGGTCCCTCAACTAAGTGACCAAGAGTAGTGGCAGGGCAACGTTCGTGTGGGGGAAGGAACAACAACGAGCATTTGATGATCTAAAGAATCTCTTGTGCTCAACTCTAGTACTCTCATTGCCCGATCTACAATAACTATTTGAGATTGAGACTGATGCATCTGACTATGCATTAGGCGCAGTTCTCACTCAACACAATCATCTAGTGGCATACCATAGTGAGAATCTCTCAGATACTGTCCATAAATACCCCACCTATGAYAAATAAATGTATTCCATTGTCCAAGCCTGTCGTCAATGGAAACATTAAATTCTGGGAAAGGAGATGGTCATCCACACTGATCACAAGCCTCTATAGTTCATACAGACATAGGGAAATTGCAGAACGACCGCCATTAGAAGTGGTCCACCTACCTGCAACAATTCCATATCAACATCAAGTATAATACATGGATCTCAAATCGTGTCGTTGATTGCCTCAGTCGACCTCCCGTGGCTGCACTCACCATTGTGCTCCATTCATGTGGACATAAGGCATTTGAGTGGCCCCAACTTTATCAACAATATCCAGACTTCGCCACCACCTATTAGCTCTTGGGTATCGAYGCAACTGTCACTAATTTTTGCATTCAAGACAGACGGTTATTCCATGTGGGCCATATTTGTGTTCCTACAAGCGAGTGTGCAAAGCTGATTAGGGAATCCCACTACAGTCGGATGGCAGGACATTTTGGCGTGGAGAAAACTGTGGTTGTTCTATAGAAACATATTTATTGGCCAAAACTTCGACATGACCTCAACAAGTATATTAGATCTTGCATTGCCTGTGCCATTGCCAAGCCAACCATCAAGAAGCAAGGCCTATACACCCCTCTTCCTACTCCCGAGAAGCCTTGGGAATCTATCTCAATGTATTACATGTTTGGCCTTCCGTCCACCAAGAAGACAATGATTGTGTATTTGTCGTCGTTCATCGGTTTTCGAAGATGGCCATCTTCACAACCTGCAAGAAGAATATCACAACATCAGATACTGCCAAGCTCTTCTTTGAACGAGTATGTGTCCTTTTTGGGATACCACAGACCATCATCTCCTACCGAGACAACAGGTTCCTCAACACATTTTGGTCTAGTCTCTGGTCACTGTTGGACACCAAGCTCACCAAATCCACTGCTTTCCACCCCCAAGAAGACGACCAAACATAGGTCATCAATCGGGTGATTGTGCACATCCTGCGCATGTACAACTCCAAACATTTGTGTACATGGGATGAGAGTCTCCCATATGTTCAACATAGTTACAACAAGGCTCTCTATAGCTCCACCGATCATATCCCATTTCAAGTGGGGCTTGGATTCCAACCCTTGGGTCCCATTTATGTTGCACTACCTCTTGCCACCACATAGATAGACTCTTCCCATGTTCAATCTGAGAGCGACAAAGCCGCCAGATTCATTGAGTGAATTCAATACATCCGCCAACAGGTCCATGAGATTTTGTAGAAAGCCAATGCTAAGTACAAGCAACGCCATGATCAACACAGGGTATTGCACCAGTTTCAGGTTGGAGAGAAAGATTGGTTACATTTGCAAAAGGAGCGTCTTATAGAGCCCCATCGGAAGCTCCGCCCACTTCGCTATGGGCCTTACAATATCACCAAGGTTGTGGGTAGCAATGCTTTTGAGCTCAACACTCCATCCTTCCTTGGCTTGCACCCAATGTTCAATGTGGACCTCCTTCGACCGTATTTCCCACCATTATTGGACACCTTAGAGATCGCAGAACAACTAACACCAACATAGTTCAACCCTGACTGCATGGAAAAAAACATCCAGTGATCAGATAGTGGACACACAGGTCAAGGGCACTCGCTCGCAGAGGATCCAACTTTATCGGGTTGTCAAGGAAGGGAAACTCCTACACCAAGGAAAGTGGCTCATCTAGGACCAAATTCAACATAAGTTTCCTCACCTGATGGGGGAACTCAATGCAATGGAGACCATTGCTTCCTAAGAGGGGAGGATTGATCCAGGTGGATATTGGTGGCCACCCACCTATTCCAACTGGTTCCTCTTAATTGTTTTTAGTTCAACACGTTCTTCTGTACTTCTTTGTGATTATGGGCTATACACTTTCGGGGTTGTCTGAAGCCCTACACATCTTCTAGGTGGATACTGGTTGCCTCCCATCTAATCCAACTGGCTTATTTTGTGTGTTTTCATGTCAATACATCTTGTTGTACTTCCAGAGCCATTTTGGGGCCCTAAACATTGTTTTTTTGGCTCACCATAGTCAAACTGTAGATGAAGTCAAGATTTGATGGCATAATGTGTAGTTCTCTGAAAGACCTTTCCAATGGGCTATCACGCGCCTAAAACGGAAGTCGTATGCAAAAGTTATGACCCCGAGAAGTTGAGGTACCAACTTACCCATAGGGGCCCACATAACTTTTGGTGTTTCACCTCCTAGGGTTAGGTTTTTGGATGTTTAGGGTTTTAGCATTCATGAGTAATATCAAAAATGCATCTGGAGCCTCATTGTAATAATTCTACTCAGGCAGATGCGCGTAGCAGCCACATCGCTTCTCAGAGATAACTACCACCATTCGAGCAAGTGTTTTAGTTCAACAATTTTATAGTTCCAGCCTATTTCATTTATTCAATAAAAGATATTGTTCACTGGATATTTGTGTTGTTCTTCATGTCTATGTGTTTATTGTATTCAGTCTGTTAATTAGTTTGTTCCGCTCCTAAATCCGGATCACTATAGTCTCATAAATATACCCTACATCATGTTGTTGCCCCCTTCTCCAAGATCATGTGTGTTTGTGTTTCCTATAAAAGCTACGCCCATAATTAGAGGAGAGGGCCAGATGAATTGGATTAAGGTCATCATAAGAGGCTGGTAAAGTGAATCACCTTGAGACATTACCGATATGTATTTAACTCTTGTATCTAAGTCTTCACCCAATTTTCTCGATGGACCTACCTGAACCCTCGATGGATATCCTTGCTTGACATACCTATTTGACGAGGCCCTCGACGGACCCCTGTTCGACTTCTTTCTCGATAGATTTTTTTTTTTTTTTAATTTTTGATGTCCAAGGTTTAAGTCAGACCCTCGATGGAACCCTGCTTACTATGCTCGCTGGAACCCGTGAAGAAAATACCTTAGCTCAACAAAACCCTCGATGGATCTGGTCTCCCTGTCTCCATTCGCTCGATGGAACCCTCGACGAAAATCCTTCCCCAAGCCTTCGACAGAACCCGCCACGGGAGAGAGGTGTCGATTTCTACAGTCGAGCTCGACAAACTATGCTTAAAGGTGTTTGAGGTATCTCTACAAGGGCTTGACCGACGGTGCTTGACAAACGATGCTCGACGAATGATGCTTGATGGACCCTGAAAGACCCACACGATGATTCCCCTGCCCTACTTGATGAATGATGCTCGATGCTCGACAACCGGTGCTAACACTTGCTCGACAGACCCACGTGACAAATCCCTTACTCTACTCGATGGACCCACATGATGATTCTCTCCATGAACATCATATTTCCATAATGTCTACTTGTGAGTTTAGATGACGTTTGACATGAAAAGGGTGACGCTTCTAAATTTTTTTAAGAGAGGAAGGGTTGTTTGGAGAGTTATGCTTATGTGGGTCAAGGAGGATCTTGAATTGGCTTATGTGGGTTGAGAAGGATCTTGAATCAAGTCGGAGTGTTGAAAGGATGATGAGGTTGTCTCCAAGAATGAGGACATCCATTGAGGTTAATTCTCTTAACACTTCAAGACCTTGGAAGGCCTCACAAGTCTCAACTTCATTGTTATATCACTGGCCAATTCCCCAAGCAAAGGAAAGTTCTGGTTGTCTTTCTGGATCATAAATGACACCTCACACTTACTACGCTTGGATACCTTTTAATACTATTATAATAAGTATGCGATATTAATATTTGATAAAACATCGCATCACCTATGATAATTTCAAAATCTTAGTGATACGATTTTAATAGTACAGAGCTTCATATAATGATATGAAGGGGTATATGTTAATATGGAGTTAAATACATATAGTCCACTATAAGTTGAAGTTGCAGGGGATTTATGCATTGGAAGTACAACTTTCCTTGGCAGGGTGGTTAGCTAATGTGTATGTATAATACTAATGTAGCAGTACAATTAATCTCAACGTGTCAAACTAGTATTATAACCCAATCCATAAACAAAATGATACACCCTATAAGTATATGACATGTATGGATAACTACCTCCCTTGCAACAACACACTATCTCTATCCTCACACTACTAATATCATTTGTTTTATAAAAATGTAAGTTTTCACACTTAATCACAATATTCACAATATTGCTCAAACTTTATAGAACAAACACCAAAAAAATCAAGCAACATCATTTGTTTTGCCTTTTATATGAAAATTGCATAATTATTTAACCTAAAGGCACTGCTGTAACATTAGAATTTGTATTTACGTAGGCGGTGATTTTACAATAAAGACAACTAACTAGTACATAAGAGAACATTGTTGAGTCGGTAACCTTGAATGTTGTGGCCACCTTAAACGAATGTAATGGGTTTTGGAAAATATAAGGCGTGTCGTACCACAGAAGCTGCCGTCCGATCTAAGCAAAGCTCCAAGTTGGTTAACGTTAATAGCGTGATGAGTATCACGTATTTGTATTTATTATACATGCGTAGATGTTAGCGATGGATGGGATATTTCATACGTCTTTCTGCAAGAACGGTAATTTTAATCTGCCAATTTTTGTATTTATATTCATTGTAGATCTCAACAAGATGGACGGTTGGACGTCCTTCACTTAAATGGGACCCTCTGCCCATTCTCACATTAACGCTAAGCTAATGTCCTACGACTGAATGCTGCGCTTCCCAGTACTTCTGTGGTCTTTGTGTGTGAATTCCAGAGAAGACGCTCGGGGTTCCTGCAAAATTGGCGTTAATTCAGCGAAATAAAATGGGGCAGCTAGAGAAATAGATACAAAATCTTTATTGACGTCTTCATCTGGTTCTCATATTTGTATCGGAGCAGGCTGGCCTCGATTTTCTGGTGGAAGTGTTAAATCCAGCGTATGTTTCACCACTGTTTTCCCCCTTCTAAATTTGGCCACGAATCATGAATTTTTCTCCAATTTATGTTTATTTTTCAAGGCCGTTAGATGTTTTGTATATTTGCACCATATTTAGTACAATAACCCAAGTAATGGAACCTTAGATAACTACATCCAGAGGACGATAGAGAATTTTGTTCTGTTGGCTTCCAACAATTCGAACCCTTTAACAGCTGTTGCCAAATAATGTCTGTCAGCGCTTAGGCCAAGCTGGCCCGCTGCTGGTAATGGGATTCATACGTTGTGTGCAACAGGGCTTATATTATAACTCCCAAAATCGTTGTTAATTGACAGCAATACGGCTTCTTTGATCATCAATGGAACCCTGACGTATCTACATTCCCTTCATCTCGTAAGCTTTAATTGGTCTCTAATAGTGTTGCAGGTCATGGGCGTCGGAATTTAGTTATCTAACTGCGGGCCGTATTGCTCTGCGTAGATTCGTAACCTTGTACCCCTCTTAAAAAGCCGGTGTAGTGCGGAAGGGCGGCTTTTAATTTTTGAAGAGTGGAAGCAATATTACAGCTCCAGGGGAAATTTAACTTTCTATACTAGTTTGCAAGTGTCAGCAATTAAAGGATAGAAGAATTGCGCCCCCGCCAACTATTGGTACCGGTATCAGTACTTATTCTGTCCCGGCACTTTTGTCATTAGAATGATTAAACTCTTATCTAGTAGCCAGGCTTGGCAGTCCCACATTGATGTAGGGCTGCTCTGCTTCTACTCTCTTCTTGACTGTTTCCTCTCCAAACTCAGCCCTGTATCTCTGCAGAACCGTTCTTCACTCTTCACCCAATCCAAGCCAGCCAATATCACAACTCAGCTGTCACATTAGAAACTTCCAAGATACAATACTCAACAGAGTCAGACATAGTCTGTCAAGAAACAAAAATCACAGCAGAAATCCATAAGAGGGTAAAAAACAAAGTACTCACCCATTATTCTTTAAAAAATCCCCTCTTTTGTTTACGTACATCTCTTATTTGTGGAAAAGATAACTAGTTCCCAAAATCATTCATACTGAAGAAAACTGTTTTTAATTTTAGAAATACCAAAAAAAATGGGGTTCCAAGAATCCAAACTGTCCCCCAAATTTCTCAACAAGAAAACAACTAACTATCCCTAAATTTAACTATGAAACAGATTCTGTTTTTGGGCTGCCATTTGTCCCTATATTTCAGCAAACATGCCTTATACCATTCTCCCCTGTCAGAAAATTCAAAACCTCTTGGTTTGGAATCTGCTGTATTCAATTAAACTCATCTTCGGGCAATCCAAGTGCTATAGATTCTGGTAGTCCCTTCAATTTCACCAAATATATTTTATATTTCTTGGATCTCTTAGCAACAATCTTGGTGTCTACAACTTGTTCAATCTGCTCCCATTTTTTTCCAAGTAGATATTTAACCCCTCGTTACCAAAAACATGGCGGTAGGGGGGCACATCTGGATGACACCCCTTAGAAATGGGAAATGCATCGGAAGTACTGTTTCTGGCATGCGTACAGAAATACCGTTTCTTGTGTGCGTTTTCATTTCCTGACAGCTAATGCATTAATTGAGCCACCAAAAATTAGAAAAAAATGAAGAAAAGAAGGAAAAAACTTACAAACTGAACAATATAAAATTCTGCAAAAAAATTGATCAACTTCTATTCAAGAATCGTGCAGAGAGTTTGATCTTACTGCATCTACACGGGAACATTGTCTATAGATATTCTCAACCTCACTATACCCTCCTTGTGAAAGTTTGAATATGTTATTCTTACTATTGATAATTTTTATTGCACCATTTGGCTTCAACTCACCAATATCCCTCACGAAGGTGTCAAACTTCCTTTACTTGATTGCATTACTCAAATCTAGCATACAATTCCCATGAACACATTTGCATTTATTTTTCCACTCTAGAGATACAAAATGTCAGTTCCATTTTAAGTTATTGTTCATCATCATTGCAAAAGCAGTTTTGTCCATCGATTTTTGTTGCCGTATTTATGTTTTTCTACATTATTCAGTAGTTTCAACAAGGCATCAACATCAAATTGAATAATGAAAATTTCCTTGAAAAAATTATATGCAAATTGCATGTAATGGAAAATCATCAATTGTTTAGGAACTTGATGATTTAATTGTTGAGCAAGGCCATGCTATCGTGATCCAGGTGGCCGCCCACCTATTCCATTGGCTCAAAAACACAACTTTCCACCTTGGAAATTTTTCTATGGTTTTTCGGGTCCTGAAATTCAGGGGCTGTTTTGAGGCCCTAGATGACGTTTACTATCTGCTTGGCCTTTCATGGTGTGTACTCGGCTAGACCTTTTCAACGGTATACTAGGTACCTCAAACATAGATCGTATGTAAAAGTTACGCCCTCGGGAAGTTGACGTATCAACTACCTCCATCGGGGCTCGCAAACCTTTGGCGTTTCATCTTCCGGGGTTAGGTTTTTGGATGTTTTGGGTTTTCTTATTAATACTTTATGTTAAAAAGACCTTTCGAGCCTTATTGTAAACACATCTTCTTGCGAATGAGCGTAGCCATCACATCTCTTCCCAGAGATATGCTACCACCATTCTGGCGAGTTCAGTTCGCTCTACATTTTACAGTTTTTGTACATTTTGTTCATTAATAGAAATTGTGTATTACTGTATCTCTGTGTATTTCCTTATTATATCTCTGCCTTCATTTCGTTCTCAACAAAATCCGGATCATATCGCTCATTGTAGTTGGAATGGAATGGTTGGTTAGGTCTTGCCATGATATTCTGTGTATCTACTTGTAGATATATGAATGGCAGGAAATTTTTAAAATCTCCTTAATAATTTTTGCACATATATTAAAAAACCTAATAAAAACCCTAAAAGACATTATTGGCAAAAAACGATAATTTTTCTTTCTTGTACCATACCTGTTCTTGATTTTGTTTCATGTTTCTTGTTTCTGGGAACATATTTTATCTCATTCATCGGTCACTTTGTCACCTGGGCCATCCTCCAAGATTGCCTGATAAGAATATAAATTTGTTACATAGAACATGGGACTCTGACTGTTGTCCAAATTTTTAGGTAACTGTAGCAGATATGCATTTTCATTAGTCCTTTTTAATATGTTACAAGGGTTGATCTTCTTCGATTTTAACTTGGCATAGGTTCCTTCTCACCTTTCCTACAAAAATGAACCATGATTAGTTCTCCTTCTTGAAATACATGTTCTCTTCGATGAAGTTCCTATTTTTTCTTGTATTCCTCATTTGCTATATTCTTTTCCTTACTTGCCATTGCACCTCCCAAATGTGGTCCACAAAGTCCTCGATGTCTTTGCTAACTCGTACTCATTCTTAGAGCTTAAACAAATTCACTACTCCTATAGGGTTTTGTACATAAATGGTTTGGAAAGGAGACTTACCATTGGACCTGTTAACACTTGAGTTGTAAGCAAACTCAACTTTTGTCCAAAACCATATCTCACTAACTAGACTTCATAATAAGTTACCCAATTTTTTCCACAATATGCTCCAAAAGTGACTAAAAAATTTTGTATCCTTGTCACTTGTTATAGTTTTTGGAACTCCATGCAACCGTGCAATTTCTTTGAAGAACAAGCGAGCAATTTGACTCTCATTATTTGTCTTTTTGCAGGGTAAGAAATGAGCCATCTTAGAGATATGGTACACGATCGGGACATTCTAAAAAAATTCATGGTGATATCATTATATGGCTCTTTAGCTATGAGCGACGGTTTATATAGCTGAGTATTTTGTTGACCACCTTTGGCAACTTGGCAAATTCTGCATGTAGAAACTTATTTGTTTACATCTCTCCTCTATTATGGACAAAAGATTTACTCACTTACCGAGCTATGGGTCTTGTCCCTTCCAGAGTGGTCCTCCCAAGTCGCTTGAGTGTAAATTCTCTAATCAATTTTTCTGGATTAGATCCAATGGGAATGCATAATTGTATGCCTTTAAATATTATTTTGGTTTTTTGGTTTTTTGTTTTTGTTTTATCTTGTGAAATACATATACCAGGGAAACCCATTGGATACTTCCCCTCATTTCGATGATGGTATTGAGGGTAAACCAGATTCTTTAGGGCTCGAGGCCCATACAACAATATACTCATAAAGAGCTCAACATGTCACTTGCGGGAATTGATTTTGGGTGGGGGATGATAACACTCTTCCTCTCAACTGTTTGATCCAAACCCAATTGACAATGGTATGCCTTTAAATAGAAAACCATATGCTAACAAATAATCATCAAAAGAACTTTCACTTGTATCGTCAAGATTAGTAAGTGTTAGTGTATAATATTGACTCAGGTCTTATTATCATTACTATAAATAATAATAATAATACAACATATTATTATTATAATAATTAAAATAATAATATAACATATTATTATTATATACTTGGGTTGTGATTGAAAGGTCACAACCCCTTCTTGTATTGCAAGATATAATTGAGTTATATCCCATTGTATTTTCTGTGAATTTTGGATCTCTGTGTAGTGTCCCTTTCCAAATGATCACTCCTGGAGGCTATAGTCGATGAAAAAGGGGATTAATTGATTATTTGATGTCATTTTGGGTGGAAAAGGTAATGTTTATAAAGTGACATTAAGTAATTAAGTAAAAGGAGATGTTCTAAAGTGATTTTGGGAAAAGATTAAAAAGTGAACCTTATAAAGTCACTTTAATTATTTAAGTGAGGGTAAAAAGGTAAAAGAGTCAACAAAAGGGTAAAAGGGTCAGTAAAAAAGGTGAAAGGGGAAATAAAAGAAAGATGAGAGCTCATTCTCTCATTATGATTGATTATTTGAAAAAAATGATTTGGAGAGAGCTCTTGTGGCTTGTGAGGGTTTTGCAGCAAAACCCTTGTGGAGAATTGGTTTCGGTGGTGAAAGATTCCACCCTAGCTGTGTAATRTTCCTAAGCCAAGGTGCCAAGAACATTGTGTTTTTCATGTGTTTTTAACTGTTGTCTGGTTGTGGCATTTTGTCAAACACTTTGTTGATTTGGTCTTTTAGGTTTCCCTAGGGTTTATACTGATGGTTGTTATGTGTGTTTGCAATAATAATCAAATAGATGTAGCAATGGAACCTACCTCAACAAGATGCAAGATCAACAACACATGGAATAACCAAAAATACCTCAGATCTGATATTCTTCATAATAGAAGAAGACCCTGATACAATAGATCTGCAGATCTGGTACAATATAGCTAAGAGCTAATAGCAAAATGAAGATGATCCCTAAGCAAGATCAAGAAGAGAAGCTACAAGCCTCCAAAGGCCACATGACTGCAATAGATAAATAACAAGCTGAGATCCCTGCCCTCTGAAGTGCTAAACCCCAAACTGGATGAGCTGCGCCCTGCTGGAAAGCTGAGTACACCCAACAATTCGGCCTAGCTTCTAGAGGCCTCCAAACACCGTGAAAATGGTTGGAAGTGTAGATCGGGCCAAGGCTAAACCACTGGTGAAGTCTCAGGCCAAACAGTGAAGATATGACCCTCCAAATAACAATCCTCTATTTGACTTGCGCCCTCCTGGATGACTGAAACCCCAATAATTTTGCCTCCAAGGAATAAGCTGCCAAATACCCTAAGAAGGGTGCCAAAATGTAGATCGGCCCACTGGAAACCCTCTGGTAAAGTCTCGGGCTGAATGATTAAGATTTGACCAACCAAATGACTAGATCCTCAATTTGTGGTGCGCCCTCCTCTCTCTGAACCTGTGTTGAGCTCCAATAAATAATATGGTAGAGAAACCTCCTCCGGGAAAGGATAGAAAGGGTGCCCTAGGCCCTACAAAGAATACTCTGAAGTCTGTTTGCTCCAAATCCTCCTCCTATGCATGGAACGAACCCCCTCTCCTCAAGATGGTGCGCCCTCCTGCTGAAAACCCTCCTGAAGTTGTGCTCTAGCTCTATCTGAGCCTATGGCTGATGTAGAACCCCTCTGATGCTGTGTAGATCTGATGTAGAATGGTGAGGGAGGAATATTTCACCTCCGTGACCAAGCTTGGACTAGGTTGGGTGGGATCTTTCACAATCGAGCTGGTCTCTAGGGTTTGTTAAGTCAAAACCCTCAAAACCCCCAAGGCATGGGCTCACTAGCAAGAAGTCAGATATCAAAATGATAAAACAACATGAATGAGAGAATAGAGGCCCTTGTCTCTCTTTTATCCTTCCTGCTCACCTTGTCTCTCCAAACTGACTTTTACTTTATTGATTATTAATTAATTAATTAAATCACTTYAATTAATTAATGAACCATTTTACCTCTAAAAAGYACCTTATCTCTCCTTGTGGCTTCCCTGGCCACTGAAAGTCACTTCTTATCATCTTATCCTGTTGTGTTTTTTTTCTCGATTCCAATGAGCTATTACACTAAGAGGTTCGTCCAATTATTATGCCCAATATGACCTCCTTAGTGAATTTAATTAACCTATAGCCCAAAATAACTCAAAATCATTGAAATCGTCGGAATGCAACGGAACCAAAGCCAAGCTATGCGAAATGGATTATAATGATGAAATAAGATGAGCGATGCAAGCCGGACCCCAACATACCCCTCAATAGCCCCTGTACTCCCTATAACCTCCATCTGGCCACTCTCGTCATCATAACACTCTGTAATATAATGATGTCCCAAAGTGGGGACATTACAGTCTCACTGCTAGAATATTGCTTGTCTTCAAGCAATAATTGAACCCATCCAAATATAATATCGGGGTCCCATGTCCACCTGTGGGACACACAATAGGCTCCATCCAAAGATGAACTATCACACACTTCGCCCCCTGGGTCCCATATCAGGACGTGAACTGCAATACCCTGTGAAGCATGATCCCGAATCATATCAACACCAGGAGTCTCCTGCACATGACACATGGCCTCATCCCGTAATGAGTCCATCCTCCGAGTCCATATCAAGACCAACACGGTCTCCATCAACTGCACATGCTGCTGCCATAGTGAGGTACTACAAGACCTCCATGAGACACCCTCAAGTGATGTGCCCTTCTCAACACTGAAGCTCACTTGAAAATCAAAATAACTTTCCCTTGCAAGGGTTCACTTGCCTCTATCAGTCAATGAAATGCTCAACCCTGCAATCCCCGGGTCCCATGCTAGTCTCTGCCAAGGGTCACCATGCTGGTGCTGCACTACTCTGACCATGATTGTCTGCTCCCTGTATACATACTGGATCCCCAACTCCTGGACCCTCAAGCTGGAATACCTGTGGCAACTGGGCCTGCTGTTCAGAAGCTGCATCTGTAAAAGAACCTCTGTGGAAATAGTATCTGCCCAACCATCTCCATGCTCGATCATGATGATCAAAAGGGAGAAACCGTCTCGCTCCATAGGACAAGCCCCTGCAAGCCCACTCAAAGCCAACCCAAAGTGAAGTATGTGGCTCTCTGGCACAACCTGGGTCATCATAAGGTGAAATAACTTACTAACAAAATGAACTCCCGGATCCCATGGCAAACTTGGAAGTTTATCACTTCCAGTCCCCGCTAACTGCTCCTGTGTCATACTGATCACTGTCGGAAGCCCTCCGTGCTCATCCTCATGAGAATCTGTATCTGTGTCGCCCTCTGAGATGTCTGCTATCCCATGGCCTATGATGCTCACCATCACGCACAAAGTCTCAACTGTCTGCCTATGATGATCCACCCCTATCTTGCTGTATGCCGTAAAAGCACTCATGTCAGGTGGTCTTGGCCTATCCACTCTCCATGTCCTCTACCACTGTCTATCTCTCCTCATGCTGTTGTCAATGATAAAAGTGTCGGGAAAGGCTAATAGAAACATCTGTCGCTGACTTTAGGACTGGAAGGTATCATATGCTTTGGTCAATCCCAAGGATTCCACCAAAATCTTGTCCACCAGTGCCCATGATACATACTCGCCTGTAATCATCACTGAATCCCAATCATCATCACCCTTATGGCTGCTGCTACTGTGAAGGTGATCCCCCAGTACTATGTGCTGTTGCAAAGGGGAGACATCTCCATGCTCTACTAGGTGTGTCTCCTCCCCGCAAGCTAATACACCCCTCCGAATCCTACTGTACATCTCTGCATGTCTCTGTGAGCTATCACTCACCACTGTATGCTCCTGCATACTCATGTAATCTCCTGTATACTCCTGCAACATCATGGATCTTGGGTGTACTACTGGGTCAACCTCTATAGGAAGGTCAATCGCCTCTGGGATACCAATGGAAGTGTCCTCATCACTGCCCCTGGCTTTGGAGTCCCCATGCGTATGTGAGTGCTCGATTGTCTCAAAGATCCTCGTGGAGGGTAGCTCCCGCGCCTCCGGATTATAACTCTCAATACTCACAGTGATCCTGGGTACTCCTCATGCTCCTCCATCAACTGGTGCTCCTCTGCCAAGCCACCAACATTTCCTAGCAATGTGACTGAAGGATATACCTGACTCTCCACTAAGATAGATGTAATGGATCTTTGTCTAATCTCCTCAAGAAGCTCCTCTGACCTAGACTCTGATTCTTGAAGGGCTGTCTGTGTGCCTCTCAAGAATCCTTGAGTGCTCTCCAACTCATGAGTGAATCTGTCCACCTCCAACTCCTACTCCCTCAGGTCCTTGTGATACATCTCGCCAACCTCCAATAGATAGTCTTTGTCCATCAACCACTGCTGGTAGTCAACCCTCGTCATAGTCATCCTCTCCCTGAGAGTATGAAAGTCATCCATGGAAAATCCCCCATCCGAACTATCATGTGCCATCGATGCCCTCCAGTAATAATCTGCCACTAATGCATATGTGTCATTAATGCGTCTAGTGGCTTCTATGAACATGTCCTCACTGACTCTCAACTGTCCTGCCAAGTGTTTGTTAGAATATGAAAGATGTGTGCTCATTTTACCATTGACAATACCTTTGTCACCCAACCATAGGCCGAAGCCACCCTCCGAGCACCTTAACCTTGACTGAGAATTACTTTGGAAGCAAACCCTAGGCTAGATAGCCAAACAAGGTGTAGCGCATCTTCCTCCAAGGATAGCGCACCAGCAATAGCTGATCAGATAGTCCAAACCCTAGCCAAGAGATAGTCCAAGCCAATACTAAAAACTAGTTGCTGTAGCAGCTGCACCTGCAACTCTCCTCCACATGTGCACACCAAACTGGGAATTGCAGTGCGCACCAGTTGCTGCTCTGCAATTCTGAGATGTGTCAAATGAGAACTGACGCCCTGTATTTATAATGGTTTTGCCAGATTTGTTGGGGCCGACTTCTCTTTCTGGGTACATGTCTGTTCAATATATTATTATTATTTCTAGCCGACTTCTTCTCTTGGAGGCTAATAACCTAATATAAATTATCTTCTTGAGCCGACAAGACTTCTAGGGTTATTAGCCAATTCATTAGGGTTTTCTCTTGCTTTCCGGAGCCTTCTATTCTTGTCAGGTTTACACGTGGAGGTAAATACCTCCTGCAGCTACCATAATATTAACACTCCCTCCTAGCTAGGGAGGTATTACAGGTAATGGTCTTGAGCACAAAAACATACCATTTCCCGGTAGCATCAGCATAGTCGTTTAGACTATCTCATGACTAGATCATGAGCATCACCATCACCATTAGTTGCATCATCTCTTGAAACCATACTTCATCTGAGTAATTTAGACATGATGCTGGATAAGTCACTCATATCATAGAGTGACATAAGAGTCATTCTTATAATCTAGAGGAGTAAATGCTCTGAACCATTTTCCGTCTGGAAAATCTCTGTTCATCATTCGTCTGGATGATGATTATTTCCAAAAAACTGTTGATAGTCTTTAAGGCAATTAGAACGAAAATAGAACACAACTGTGTCTATCCATAGTAGTACATAAGTACAATCCAGTGGTACACTACCACACCAAGTAACACACAAGTACTTTATCAACCACGTATAGTCACGAACAATGTAACATATCCACCACAGTAGTCTACATCTACTGTCATACAATCTTCATAACAAACATCTAATAGCAACCTGCACAGAAACAATGTTATGATATAAACTGAATCATCTGGGCCAATCTTTCACTCACATCTGTGAGCTCTGAAAGAATATCTGCCTCATGAACAGTGGAACATATCCACCACAGTAGTCTACATCTACTGTCATACAGTCTTCTTAACAAACATCTGATAACAACTTGCATAGAAACAATGTTATGATATAAACTGAATCATCTGGGCCAATCTTTCACTCACATCTGTGAGCTCTGAAATAATATCTACCTTCAGAGTAGATAATGAGATATCTGGACTATTCTTCTCAAGCAAGGAAGAATAATTGTCCTGTCTTCTGAACCTGGACCATTCCCCACCCCGGGCCATTCTTCCTATACTAATCAAAGTGCACCCTGGAGAGAATGTATAACCCTAAGGAATGCTGAGCTTGGACCATTCCCACCCTGGGCCATTCCTCCTACACTAATCAAAGTGCACCCTGGAGAGAATGTATAAACCCTAAGGAATGACTGTCCGGACCATTTCCTTTGTTAACCACAAGAGGAAAATACTGTCCTGCATCAACCTCCAAAATGGACCATTCCTCATGTTAACCACAATGAGAAATCGCTGTCCGGCGAGGCGAGCCAGTGTTCTTGAGTAACCCTCAAGAAGAGAGACTGCCCTAGACCACTCCCCATGTTAACCACAATGGGAAGTCGCTGTCTATGATACATCAGCAATCAGACTACTTCCCATGTTAACCACGATGGGAAATCACTGTCCGTCAGAAATCTCAATCCACTTTCCGAACAGGAAAGAATCTGTCCAATCTGGACTATTTTTCAAGAATAAATGCTTCAATAATATTTTCAGTGCTCCCTCCTAACTTGGAGAGTCATTTCTTCCTTTTTCAATAAGAAGGAAGTTGTTTCCACGAGTTCCAACTTGAGTACGCAAACTCTTTCATCTTGGATAGAAGATTTACCAAAATGTCTGCTTATCTGCTCATCCGTGGAGATATGTATTTGGAGAATCACTTTCTCCTTTCTGGACTTCATTACAGATAATGTAATGCTTGATTTCAAATGTACTTTAATCTGGAACACCGTGAAGGTTTTATGTAGCTCTGAACAATAGAATATATTATAGTTGGAAAACTGGAACATATCCATGTGGCACTTCTTCTGTCATCATGAGATCTGATCTACTGAGTAGTCATATTGATGTTATAGGAAATCTTCACCACGCTTCTGCTGTGCACTGGAGGTTCTCCACCAAGTTATCTTCTTTTATCTGCATATAAGAGTCTCTTTCTGGTATGCCTCAAAGTCTTGAGATTGCTCTTCATACGCTCTTTATTCAATTTCTCTGGAAAACATTCTTTGCATTCATTTGATGTAGAACTCCAACTCATGGATGTTGCGGATGATATAATGACTCATGTAGTGATATGTCTGGTG
>JASDQU010750738.1:22628-34038 GCA_032191745.1 Picea mariana
CCACTTCAATCCTCCACCAAAGGAAAGCTCATATAAGAGAGACAATGAGGTTCTCAATCAAGTAGGGAAGAGCTTGGAGGATGAACAATGTGTTCAAACTTAAAGAACAAAGGGATGCAAACTCAATATGAATTGAATAATTTTTCCAGAGTAACTTTGCTCTCAAAGTTGAATTATTCTCCTTTTTTCCATAGCTTGGATTTGGCCCATTTATAGCCTTCAAGTGGAACTGAAGGGTTGATTTAGAACATTTCCAGTATAGGGAAGGTCAAGGACCATGGATCTCGTGAAGTGA
Source organism: Picea mariana (assembly GCA_032191745.1). Lineage (NCBI taxonomy): Eukaryota > Viridiplantae > Streptophyta > Pinopsida > Pinales > Pinaceae > Picea > Picea mariana. The sequence continues at coordinate 22,924 of JASDQU010750738.1, forward strand.
CATGGAAACCCGACACCATTTTTTAATTTTAGGCACAAAACCCGATATACGTGGGTTGTAGTGGTGCAACTTGTGTATACACATGTTGTACAATAGGTAGGGAACATATATGTAGAAAAATAATGTTTTTAGCTTTGGGATTTGCAAAAAGGGACTTCAATTATACATAGGGAAATGGAAAAAGGCCTTCTATGTAAGTTTGCATAGAGTGAGGCAAATTCTACTATAACAGATTCCCCTTAATGTGTGAGGTCAGAGGAGTATAGTGATGGTCGAAATACATTATAAAACCTAGAAGTGGAGTAATGGGGACCCAGTTGGAATAACTAGTTGCTCATGAGATTATTACAATCTGTACTGACTTTGCACAAATGGCTGCCAATTTGAATTACACTGTAGATCCATGTGAAAATATACCAAACAGTTGTCCATGGCCATGAATAGGAAATACAAAGGTGGCTACATTCCAAAGGCTGTCATAGTCACAAACAAGGCCCAGTAAAACCAGTCTCAAAATCAATCTGAAGATATCTGTATACAATGGAGTACAATCTGGTCTCCCATGATCACTGAAGTCACATGGGTACTGGTCCAATGAAAGGTAGCAACAGCTCAGGAAAGATGCGACTATGAATTGATGTCTTCAATTATTATACACAATCCACCAAAGGTGCAAGTCTACATCGTGTGAATAAATGAGTTGAGGTCGAACACAATGAGACTTCGTTTGATTACCGGTCATTAAGGTATACCATTAAAAAATGCGAGATAGCCTATCGATAATGAAAGTATGTATCAAGGCTCTGAGTACATTCTTACAAGTGTGAATAGAGGTGTCGGGGTTGAACACTTGAAGAATCCATCGATAAGGAGACATTGATGTATTCTAACTATCGATGGCGAGAGGACCTGCCACTAATGACTATAAGCCTCTAGGTACTTATAGGACTCTAGGTCTCGTCTCTAGAATAGATGAGCTGAAGTCAATGGAAGGAGACCCGTTGAAAGGAGAGCATTAAGGCATCCGTCGTCATTCAGCATGAGGTACAAAGCAGGAGCTTGATGATTTGGAGGAAATTGGACAAAGAACATGTTAACAAACCAATGACCCTATGTGTCTTTCGCGTGTGCCAGATGCAAGCAGTGCACGAAAAATACCCTTTGAATAGCATCCAATAAGGAAAACTACTAACAAAGGTGAGGAAACCACTAATAAGGCTAATGCAATCCAAGACATTGCACAGATCCCAATGTGTGAATAGATTTCTTGTCGTCGAACACAAGGGAAACCATCCAGTCAGTGACCAATGATGAAATGTTGATTGTTGGGTTAACGGTTACCTACCAATGAGGAAAGTAGGACCAGGGTGTGCAATAGGACTACAACTTCATGCTATTCTAAGACACACTGAGGGTATGTCCGACATGCAAAGTCAAGAGTTCTGAGTAATGGCCGACATAGGTTGATAGACATCCTTTGAACAAGAGCATGAGACATATGGAAGACTCTGGAAGCATAGACTCAATGATGAAACTCTGAGATGGAAGAGGCTTCAATCAAACTCTCCATAGGGACTAGAAGAGTAACTAGTCGGGGGATTAAACTCTTTGTAATGAGCTCAGCTTCCTAAGGTCATGTTAAACCCAAAATGTTTATGACAAGTGGACTCAAAAAATTTGTGCTATGTTCAAAGGCAACACGACTGCTTCCACTATAAGATAATATTCCCTTCTCACCCATCTTTTTTTGTTTTTTCATAGTCAAATGAATGTTATGATATAGCGGAGGAAACAATTGTCACAAGTAAGCAAACAAGTTCCAGTAGTGGAACATACCTATGCTCAATGCTCAATGCAAGGAGGTGCATGTGGGATATGGACACTCAGGGGAATGTTTCCTCATGTGTATAGGGTGTTAAGATGCAAAGGATATAAACAATTCTCTGCTTGGCTGATGATGCAAATTGTTGAGGTGAAAGGCTTATAACACAAAAGAGAGAACCGATAATATGTTCAATACTGCAAGCAAGAGAATGAGATGCAATTAATACTTAACGCCAAAAAATGTCTTCTTTTCATAATCTTAGTCTACTTTGTTTGAAAAAGGGATAAACTTGCACCAAATAGACATCCTTTCAAATCCAGTTTATGAGTGTGAAAGAGACAAGTTTTCTCGGCAATATTTTCGCTTTTTGAAATGAGTCGGAAAAAGAGCTTAAATCATACTCGTTTGGGAGTCCTCTAGGTATATTTCATCATATTTATGAGTAAGAAATGAGGTTCAACATAAATTCATGTATTAGCTATAAGGGACTCCAGGTCCTATGGTCAAAAATATTTGCATGGGCACCGAATGAAGCAGAGGATCCAACTAGGGTACCCATGTTTGGCAATTCTCTACCATTCGATAATGACACTTCTAGTTGCAGATAGAAGGTTCTATGTCGCTATAAAATGGGTTTGTACCTAAGGAATTTTAGTAACTTTCATAGGACGATGCAAGTGTGCGTGATGGATTGGATACCTATCCTATATGTTGGGTAACAAAAATACCAGTCCAAAGTTACGAACAGGCAACGTGGCACTGAAAACTGCAAGAATCCCTGGATAAAAATACAAAAACCAAATCCATCCACTATCATATAAGTTCATTAGGCAAAAATATTGTACGAAACTATGTAAAGTGGGTAAAAATTTTCTATAAATAGTAAAAAAAAACAATTTTACTATACCATTTGTATTTTTTACCCAAATACTGGATTTTGGACCAAATTGCCTCCAAAATTCAACTAGTGATTGTGGGAGATACGAGCAATGGAATTGAAAACTGTCTAGACCAAGTAATTCATCTTGCTCTCCTCTTTCTTTTCAATGGATTAAATTTTGTAATTAGGTTTCATTTTTTATGTTATTTAGGGCACAACTTGAAAATTTAGGTGTATGCGGGCTACAGTTTATCAAGTCACATATACGCATGCTTATACATGGTTGTTTGAAAAACAACCAGCATATAAGAATCCCTAAATGCGACTGTGTACACTACAGCTTGTGTATATGTCCATGGATAATGTTTTTTAAAGGTTGCTAACTCAAAAAAGGGTTTGACTCTTGGAGGATGGTGCTAGAGTGGAGAGAAAGAGAGCACAAGGAGGTGGATGTTGCAGTGGAGAGAGATCTAGGGACCCAAATGGCCTTAAAAAGATGTGGGCTGTACAAGTTTTGGGCTCTCAAAGGCATGAGGGCTCAAGTGAGATTGCTACAGTTGCTTGTGAACTACTAGGATCCGGATAGTGAGAGATTCAACCTTGATGGACAAGCATTAAGGATTGAAGTTGAGGACATCTATTTCTTGACAAGATTGTCACGTCGGGATGAGGTGGTCAACCTCAAATACTGAGGATATGGGAGTGGCATGAAAATCAAGGAATACATAGCCACTCATTGTATTGCAGGGATTGAGAAGGTAGGGATCCAACTCCCAATCAGAGCGATAAACAATCTTAGTCTCAATATTGTTGTCCTAGTTTTGACACGGATCACAGGAACGGCCTCTTTGCACCAAGAATCGTGGCCACTTATGTTCTGCTCAGTGGATTGCTTGCAACCAAGGGTGTATGACTGGTAAACCTCATTGTTGGCCAACATGAAGAGCCAGCTGACAGAATGCAAATTGGGTAGTAAGAGGAACTTTGAGTTCGCTTCTATCCTTTGTAGTTTTTTCTTCGAGCGGGTTCCAGGATTGGGACCTAGAGTTGATATTATTCTGCGTGGACCTCACGATCCAGCCATGGCATGGTGATTCGAGGTGATGAGGCATCAAAGGGGTGGTAGGGTGCCAACACCCTATAATGATGAATTTTTCTTCTGGTGGAGTCGACAGGTGATAGCTCTAGATGACTACCCTTACGCAGGGATTGACTTCAGAGGAGATCCTGACATGCCATTACCACCAGGTTCTGCCTACGGAGACATAGGTATGTCAGAGTCTTTAAATATTTCATTTTTTTTGTATTTTTGTATAGGAAAACAAAATTATTTTTGGATGATATTAAGTACTAATTAAACATGTATGTGATGCATGCATAGGTCCACGATGGCCAAAAGGACTTCCACAACATCGTCAGAGGTAGAGGGAGGGGACACAGAGAGAGTGCTTCAAAACATGCAGGGAAACCTATCTCGTTTGATGTAGAGAATTCCCATGGTTCAAGTGGAGGATCTGTCGGAGACTATGCAGTGGCAGGTGGTAGGTGGTAGGTGTGCCCCGTGCTTGGGTACGACTCTTTTGGGGTCTCACAAATTCCATAGTCTGCTATCATGGCACTCATCCGGCGCCACAAGCGCAGATGTCATGACTATTGTATGATCGGTTATATATGTATATTAAGGGTGTCAGCCCCAATTTTGTACTATAACATCATATTTTTTGAAATATATATAAAAAAATGGATGTTCGTCTTAACTTATGTTACTATGTGTACATTGATGAAAATGTTTTCTTTATTTTAGTTATGTGACAAATGACAATCTAAGACAAAATTAGCATATGCATCAGATACATAATTAGAACTTATAGGTATGTGATGATAAGTAATAAAATCAAATTGTCGTTCCAAAATTTGTACCCGTAGGAATCGTCGGAGTAGAGTAGGGTCACACACATGGTAAATTCCATTCAACTGACATACTACTGACTGAGAGTCCCGACAAACTTCTAACGATCAAATACCATGTGAAATTTCATCGTGCAAAAGTTCTATAATGATGCCATATTCGACCACATTATTCATGGATGGACCTAGGCATACGCCACCTGAAGACACCAGTAGACCCTTGGGTGAGTAAACAACCCAAGAGGTGGAAGCCAAGTTCTATGTATGACGACTGGCCCCGTCTACGAATCCTAAGTAGACCGAAAACTCTGTTGACATCTCCCAACCAATGGAAAACTCGATAAGTGAGTTGGAGATAAACCTAAAGGGAAAATACATATACACTAAATTACATTAGTATACAAAATGTTACACCCAAGCTTGGGGCTCAAGCGTAATATCTTTTCAAATAGAGCCCATCCCTGGGCTCAGCCAACATGTTCGCTTCATAACCTTCTAATTCATAGGCTCCTTTTTCTAGGACATGTCACATGATATAGGGACCGTGCCACATCGGTTTGAACTTCCCTGCCCCTAGTGGTTCTTTGGATTGATCATATAGAAGGACCAATTCACCCTCATCATATAGCCAAGGACAGACAGACTTATCGTATTGGACCTTGACATGTCTTTTATTTTCTTCGATAGTTGTAGAGGTGTCTCGACGCTACTCATCTAGACTCTCTAGGTGTATGAGGCGTTGTTCAAGATCGAAAGTGTCAGGTAGGAGCGCAATTGCCAATCTAAGAGAAGGGATTTTACATGCAATAGGTAAGATCGACTCCACACTGTGTACTAACTGGAAAGGAGAAAACTGGTGGAATTCTTGACCGAGATTTGGTATGCCCAAAGTGTTGGATAAAGCATGATATGCTAGTTAGATTTTCTCTGGCTAACAGTTTTCTGCAAAATAGTCTTGAGAGACTTTTTCACGGCCTCTACTTGTCCATTTTCTTGGGGATAGTAAGGGGAAGAAAAACTATGCTTAAACCCCAGTTTAGATGATATCTCTTCCATCATTTCATTCTGAAAATGACTTCCATGATCGGTGACAATCTCACTCGCGATTCTGAACCTGGCTATAATTTGATTGAATACAAAGAAGGTAGAAATATTTCCATCGGATTTAACTATGGGCATGGCCTCGACCCACTTCGTAAAGTATTCAACGACCATGATAATGTGTTGATGCCCCCCAGCCGAAGTTGGGTTGCCATCCACAAATTCCACCCCCCACTTGGTGAAGGGACCATCGATGATGACTGGATAGAGAGGGGTTGGATGCGAGCGCATTTTTTGAGTGAACACCTGGCAGGGGTGACACTTCTTAACTACTTCGACATAATATTTAAATATAGATGGCCATAACCGGCTCACAAAATTTTCTGGGTTGTTGCAAGCTCGGATAGATGACCACCACAAGACCCACTGTGGCAGTCGTTTAGAAAAAACTTATATTCTTCTTGATTTAAACAATGATGTAAGATATTTTCTATTCCTCGGCGATATAAAGTGTCGTTGACGATAAGTTAGTTATTAGCTTGGTATTGTATACATCGTCGTTCATCTCACGAGAGATGTTGAGGGAACTTCAAAGTTTGAATATAGAGAACAATATCTACATACCAGGGGTCAGACGACGAGACAAGTAAAATGTGTTCATCCACAAATGAATCAACATGAATAACATCCTCATCTAACCAAGCGAAGTCAAATATTAACTCTGCAAAAACTAGCAATTTGTTGGACTTCGCAGAAGCAAAATAGAGATCGAACTCTTGTAGAATGACAATCCACTTATTGTACTTTCCCCCTATAATACACCTAGTAAGGACGTATTGAAATGGATTGACATCGGCAACCAAAGTAGTTTTGCAGAGCAATATATAATGTCACAATCATTGGACTGCGTGAACAACAGCCAAAGCTAGATTTTCAACATGAGAATATTTGAGTTCAGGGTCGACTAAGGTTCGACTAAGATAGTAAATGACATGCTCATAGAGCTAATCATCCTCTTGAACCAACACCATACCAATCGTCTCTTCAGGTGTGACGAAATAAAGAAAGTAATCTCTATCGTAGTCTAGAGACTTCAGCATAGGCATCGATACCAAGGATTTCTTCAAAGCATCGAAGCATTCCTGGGTTCGCTCATCCTAGATAAAAGGAGTGTCCTTCTTTAAGAGATGCATGAAACCCTTAGTAATATTGGCATAGCTCACTATAAACCATCGTAAAAATTTATCTTTCCCCTATAAACCTTGAAGTTGGTGAATAGTGTGTGGGGGAGTAAATCGAAGTATTGCCTCAACCTTTAACAGATCTACCATCATCACAATCTCAGAGACTAAAAATCATAGAAGTTGACCTAACCTAATGCAAAATATGCATTTATGAGGGTTCAACCAGATGCGATAATGACAACATCTTTCAAAGACTAGAGGAAGGTACTTAGGGTGATCCACTCTCTTATGGGAGTGAGCAGCAAGATCGTCGAGATAGGCTTCGAATATATGCTTGAGATCGTGAAATGTGAAGGTCATAACACATTGGAAGGTTGCTCCGGCATTTTTAAGGCCGAAAGGCATCTTCCGATATGTGAAAGTACCCTAAGGGAAAATAAATGTTGTCTTATGTTGGTCCTCGGGTTTAATCTAGATTTGGTTATACCTTGAAATCTGTCCATGAAAGAAAAAAACTTTGGTCCCCGCACACTCGTCAAGAATCTGATCGATGAAGGGTGTCGGGAAGTTGTCTTTAGGACAGGATTTATTCATGTCACGAAAATAAATGCATACACAGATGGTTCCTTGCTTTTTATTCATAGGAATGGGATTGGATACCCATTCAATCAAGGGAATCGGGTAGATAAAGCCAGCATTAATCAGATTTTATACCTCTGCCTTAATAGCAGGGTCCTTCCTCGGATTGACATCTCTAAGACGTTTTCAAACAGGCTTAGCATCCGAGTAAGTTTTAATCTCATGTTCGACAATTCAAGGGTCGATTCCTATCATCTCTTCATATGACCAAGCAAATACATCTCATAATTCCTTGAAGAGTTCAGTGTAGATAAGAATTTCTTCTGGTGAACAATTCGCATCGATGTATACATTTTCAATATTTCCAAGAGTATGAGAGATATCAATTGTGATGGTAGGGGAGATACTTTCCATGTTTCCTTCGGCATAAATGTCACATGTATCAAGTGGAACTACGGCGTGACCAACTATCTCGCTCAAAGTAGACCTAAAATCATCTTGCTCGATTCTAGCAAGCTCTGGGAGGAAATAAGAGCAATGATGCATATCATCCCAAGGTTTTTCGGAACCATTCATGGCCTCAATGACAGCTTCATCTGAAGGAAAAGTCTCATCGAGGAAGTCATGTGAAAAAGATGATGAAGTGGCCCACATGGGCTCCAGAATAGGATCCTCCTCGTCCTTCTGTGAGTTAACAGGATCCGGACTAGAAAAAAGAGTCAAGAACAGCTTGATACACAATCTTTTTTGCCGATAGTGGCATGGCCATTCTAGAATGTGACTGACCTTCACAAGATGTCATCAAGGAAGGTAGGGTCCAAGGATTGTTAAAATAGGAAGTGCAGAAAGGAAAGGACCTCTCTGACGAAACAGGCCTACTAGACATGGTGTATATATGGTGAACTGGTGCCATGAAGTTGAAGGTACCCATAAGGGATGAATACATTCTAACATCGATATTCTCAGTTGTTGGCTGAGAATTGTCGATCACGTGGATCATCGATCCAACAGATGCATTGGGGCTAGCATATGCAAAGGAAAATTGGTTTATCGTCATGATCTTCCCATCGTGAGGAAAACAAAGAGTACGAAAGACAGATGATATGATTGCAGTCATAGCATAAGTCCAATTGCATCCTAGTAACAAGTTATAGTTGAGGGGTGCATCAACAACCTCGACATCCACCTCTACTGTCTTCCCGTCTAACTGGACCAAAAAGGCAAGAAGAATACCATGAGGGTAGAAGGAACAACCGTCAAAATCAGTCAACATGGTCAGAGAATAAGAGAGCGTCAGAGAGCCGAGGGATTTCTAATAAACCAGGTACATCACACATGTTGCATCGCCTTCGTCAATGACAGTAAGTTTGATGGTATACCTCGAGTAAGCCACATGGATTTGGAATGCCACATGGTAAGGCAAGTGAGGATTCACATATGTGACGTCAAACTTGATAACTTTCAAGCCACAAGGAGCTAGAGATCCTAACTCATATAGTAAGGCATTCCTCTATGAAGGACATGTCTAGAGTACCTCCAGAGCCAACATCACACAAGGGGTTTGACCCAGGTCCTCAACAATAGAGTAATTATGGGCAGCTCTAGCATTAAGATTGTGGGTAGAGCGCTTGAGTACTCCTTTCGTAATATGAGGTGGGGGCTCTGATTTTTCGATGTGTAAGGGCGTCTCTGGTTGAGGGGTAGACTCTAGACCAGGCACAGTCTATGGAGAACTGTAATTGCGAGACCAAGTGGCTACATTAACCTCGTATTTATATTGATACATAAACGGTCATCGTATTGCATCGGTGGGTTTTGACTCACACTCTCCACATTTTTGGCATTCGAAGAGCTTGAAGCCATGTGTTGGTTATGTGGAAAAGGATTAATTAGCACAACGGGTAGTAGAGATAAAATCCTCGTAGCTTCCGAAAGTTTGGGGCATAAATGGGTAAGGTGATCATCTATACAAAGCTTATAGGGAAACTTTACCTTCCGCCTTTCTTTTTTGCCCTCACCAGCATTATTGTTCAACTTCTCATTATTACCATTGTCCTTGGGTTTATTATTATTATTCCCATGCTTACGATTATTATTATGTCCCTTCTTTTTATTCCCTCCTGGTTGTTGGTTACCATTTGAGTTGGTCGATGATTGCACAGAATTTACACCGACCGACTAAGTAGGATTGGAGGACACAGATGAAGTTGTCCCTCCTACAGACTGGTTTAGAGACAACTCTTTTAAATGGCTTGTCACCAAGTCTGCAGATTTCACATTGGTGGAGCCTACAATTCCATCGGCATGAGGCTCGGGCTTTTGTCTAAGGTCATAGTTTGGCCTCAGTGCGTCTGGAATAATCTCGTATAACATCCCAGACTAAGCATATATAAGATCTAACTTTTGGGATTTAAAAATCGCTTCTTCCTCAGATGTAACCCTAGATGTAGAAACATCCTTCGAAATATAAGGCAAGAGATATTTGAGGAACCACTCTAGCAGGAATTCTGGGGGTATGCAGGTCTTTATCAACCTCTTCCATCTACGCGACTCATGTATGTGATCTAAGACATGAGTGGATTTTTCCTGGCATAAGGTCGATAGAAGTTCTAAGCCAACATCGTAACGAACTAAAAATTGGAAGTGGTTGAGGAAGACTAAGACCATCTGACTAAAGGTTCCATATGAACCCCTAGGTAACTCGATATATCATTTCATGGTGACCCCCATGAGGGTGCATTGAAACAATGTTAACCGAATATAATCATCGTTAAGGGAATTCGAAGAGCACCAAAGGTGAAAAGTAGTGACGTTATCACCAGGATCCTCACCATTCTTTCCCTCTAATTTTCGAATATTTGAAGGAAGCTTGGTGGGAATGGGGGGGCATGTCAGGTCATGACACACAAGATCATTCATTAACTTAGACAATTCTAGCAGATTGAGCGTGGCCAAAAAAGGGAGATGGGGTTACGGAATCTGGCCCCAAGCTCCCTGGAAATATTTTTGTTGGGGAATCGCATCACATCCAGGGTTCTGGTAAGCACCATGGCCCTGTCCAGGATTGTAAGGCCCTCCTTTAGACTAATTCATGAGGGGTTGGTTGGGCACCATTCCAGTAGGAATGTTCTGATGAGGGTTGTAAAACTTCCCCCAGCCAGAGTGGCTCCAGGTTGGGGGATGAAACTGACCTCCTCCAGGTGTGACTCTGGAGGATAAAGGTGGATTCGTCATGCCAAACATGTTGGTCAGAATAGGTACAGAGGAGGTGGGTGTAAAGGACAGATCATAAGCAGTAGCTTTTCCTCCATGTCGATTACTCCATCTAAAAGTATTAGGGACAGGATTAGACCCAAGGTTAAAAGGAGGAAATCCTCCAACGATAGGATTCGTTTGAGGGACATGAGTACCATAAAACAAGAATGGAGTATGTGGAGGAGTTATGCCCCCAAGTACAATGATAGTATTCTGACCAGTCACCGGATGGAGGTTGTAAATTACGATGTGAAATTCGGCATACCATAAGAAAAAGGACTAAAGGCCATAGGGATGGACTGATCATTATAGCCTGGTGAGTGACAAAGAGACCCAAAAGGGTTCGTGGATATAGGTTGAGCATTCACTATAGGACGGGTAGAGGTGATGATAGGAACCTCAAGCACTACAACCATTGTGGTTGAAGGTGTCGAAGGGGTACC
>JASDQU010750738.1:34579-47815 GCA_032191745.1 Picea mariana
TTTTTCATAGTCAAATGAATGTTATGATACAATGGAGGAAACAATTGTCACAAGTAAGCAAACAAGTTCTAGCAGTGGAAAATACCTATGCTCAATGCTCAATGCAAGGAGGTGCATGTGGGATATGGACACTTAGGGGAATGTTTCCTCCTGTGTATAGGGTGTCAAGATGCAAAGGATATAAACAAGTCTCTGCTTGGTTGATGATGCAAATTGTTGAGGTGAAAGGCTTATAACACAAAAGAGAGAACCGATAATAGTTTCAATACTGCAAGCAAGAGAATGAGATGCAATTAATACTTAACACCAAAAAATGTCTTCTTTTCATAATCTTGGTCTACTTTGTTTGAAAAAGGGATAAACTTGCACCAAATAGACATCCTTTCAAATCCAATTTATGAGTGTGAAAGAGACAAGTTTTCTCGGCAATATTTTCACTTTTTGAAATGAGTCGGAAAAAGAGCTTAAATCATACTCGTTTGGGAGTCCTCTAGGTATATTTCATCATATTTATGAGTAAGAAATGAGGTTCAACATAAAGTCATGTATTAGCTATAAGGGACTCCAGGTCCTATGGTCAAAAATATTTGCATGGGCACCGAATGAAGCAGAGGATCCAACTAGGGTACCCATGTTTGGCAATTCTCTACCATTCGATAATGACACTTCTAGTTGCAGATAGAAGGTTCTATGTCGCTATAAAATGGGTTTGTACCTAAGGAATTTGAGTAACTTTCATAGGACGATGCAAGTGTGTGTGATGTATTGGATACCTATCCTATATGTTGGGTAATGAAAATACCAGTCCAAAGTTACGAACGGGCAACGTGGCACTGAAAACCGCAAGAATCCCTGGATAAAACTACAAAAAAAAATCCATCCACTAGCATATAAGTTCATTAGGCAAAAATGTTGTACGAAACTATGTAAAGTGGGTAAAAAATTGCTATAAATAGTAAAAAAAAAACAATTTTACTATACCATTTGTATTTTTTACCCAAATAGTGGATTTTGGACCAAATTGCCTCCGAAATTCAACTAGTGATTGTGGGAGATACGAGCAATGGAATTGAAAACTGTCTAGACCAGGTAATTCATCTTGCTCTCCTCTTTCTTTTCAATGGATTAAATTTTGTAATTAGGTTTCATTTTTTATGTTATTTAGGGCACAACTTGAAAACTTAGGTGTATGCGGGCTATAGTTTATCAAGTCGCATATACGCATTCTTATACATGGTTGTTTGAAAAACAACCAGCATATAAGAATCCCTATATGCGACTGTGTACACTACAACTCGTGTATATGTCCATGGATAATGTTTTTTAAAGGTTGCTAACTCAAAAAAGGGTTTGACTCTTGGAGGATGGTGCTAGAGTGGAGAGAAAGAGAGCACGAGGAGGTGGATGTTGCAGTGGAGAGAGATCTAGGGACCCAAATGGCCTTAAAAAGATGTGGGCTATACAAGTTTTGGGCTCTCAAAGGCATGAGGGCTCTCAAGTGAGATTGCTACAGTTGCTTGTGAACTATTGGGATCCGGATAGTGAGAGATTCAACCTTGATGGACAAGCATTAAGGATTGAAGTTGAGGACATCTATTTCTTAACAAGATTGTCACGTCAGGGTGAGGTGGTCAACCTCAAATACTAAGGATATGGGAGTGGCATGAAAATCGAGGAATACATAGCCACTCATTGAATTGTAGGGACTAAGAAGGTAGGGATCCAACTCCCAATCAGAGCGATAAACAATCTTAGTCTTAATATTGTTGTCCTAGTTTTGACACGGATCACAGGATCAGCCTCTTTGCACCAGGAATCGTGGCCACTTATGTTCTACTCAGTGGATTGCTTGCAACCAATGGTGTACGACTGGTAAACCTCATTGTTGGCCAACATGAAGAGCCAGCTGACAGAATGCAAACTGGGTAGTAAGAGGAACTTTGAGTTCGCTTCTATCCTTTGTAGTTTTTTCTTCAAGCGGGTTCCAGGATTAGGACCTAGAGTTGAGATTATTCTGCGTGGACCTCATGATCCAACCATGGCATGGTGGGTCGAGGTGATGAGGTGTCAAAGGGGTGGTAGGGTGCCAACACCCTACAATGATGAATTTTTCTTCTGGTTGAGTCGACAGGTGATAGCTCTAGATGACTACCCTTACGCAGGGATTGACTTCAAAGGAGATCCTGACATGCCATTACCACCAAGTTCTACCTATGGAGACATAGGTATGTTAGAGCTTTTAAATATTTCATTTTTTTTGTATTTTTGTATAGGAAAACAAAATTATTTTTGGATGATGTTAAGTACTAATTAAACATGTATGTGATGCATGCATAGGTCCACAATGGCCAGAAGGACTTCCACGACATCGACGGAGGTAGAGGGAGGGGACACAAAGAGAGTGCTTCAAAATATGTAGGGAAACCTATCTCGTTTGATGCAAAGAATTCCCATGGTTCAAGTGGAGGATCTGTTGGAGACTATGCAGTGGCAGGTGGTAGGTGTGCCCCGTGCTTGGGTACGACTCTTTTGGGGTCTCACAAATTCCATAGTCTGCTATCATGGCACTCATTCGGCGCCACAAGCGTAGATGTCATGACTATTTTATGATCAGTTATATATGTATATTAAGGGTGTCAGCCCCAATTTTGTACTATAACATCATATTTTTTGAAATATATATAAAAAAATGGATGTTCGGCTTAACTTATGTTACTATGTGTACATTGATGAAAATTTTTTCTTTATTTTAGTTATGTGACAAATGACAATCTAAGACAAAATTAGCATATGCATCAGATACATAATTAGAACTTATAGGTATGTGATGATAAGTAATAAAATCAAATTGTCGTTCCAAAATTTGTACTCGTAGGAATCGTCGGAGTAGAGTAGGGTCACACACATGGTAAATTCCATTCAACTGACATACTACTGACTGAGAGTCCCGACAAACTTCTAATGATCGAATACCATGTGAAATTTCATCGTGCAAAAGTTCTATAATGATGCCATATTCAACCACATTATTCATGGATGGACCTAGGCATACGCCACCTGAAGACACCAGTATACCCTCGGGTGAGTAAACAACCCAAGAGGTGGAAGTCAAGTTCTATGTATGATGACTGGCCCCGTCTACGAATCCTAGGTAGACTGAAAACTCTGCTGACATCTCCCAACCAATGCAAAACTCGATAAGTGAGTTGGAGATAAACCTAAAGGGAAAATATATATACACTAAATTACATTAGTATACAAAATGTTACACCCAAGCTTGGGGCTCAAGCGTAATATCTTTTCAAATAGAGCCCATCCCTAGGCTCAGCCAACATGTTTGCTTCATAACCTTCTAATTCATAGGCTCCTTTTTCTAAGACATGTCACATGATATAGCGACCGTGCCACATCAGTGTGAACTTCCCTGCCCCTAGTGGTTCTTTGGATTGATCATATAGAAGGACCAATTCACCCTCAGCGTATAGCCGAGGACAGATAGACTTATCGTATTGGACCTTGAAATGTCTTTTATTTGCTTCGATAGTCGTAGAGGTGTCTCGACGCTACTCATCTAGACTCTCTAGGTGTATGAGGCGTTGTTCAAGATCGGAAGTGTCAGGTAGGAGCGCAATTGCCAATATAAGAGAAGGGATTTTACATTCAATAGGTAAGATTGAATCCACACTGTGTACTAACTGGAAAGGAGAAAACTGGTGGAATTCTTGACCGAGATTTGGTATGCCCAAAGTGTTGGATAAAGCATGATATGCTAGTTAGATTTTCTCTGGCTAACATGTTTCTGCAAAATAGTCTTGAGAGACTTTTTCATGGCCTCTACTTGTCCATTTTCTTGGGGATAGTAAGGGGAAGAACAACTATGCTTAAACCCCAGTTTAGATGATATCTCTTCCATCATTTCATTCTGAAAATGACTTCCATGATCAGTGACAATCTCACTCGCGATTCTGAACCTAGCTATAATTTGATTGAATACGAAGAAGGCAGAAATATTTCCATCGGATTTAACTATGGGCATGGCCTCAAACCACTTTGTAAAGTATTCAACGACCATGATAATGTGTTGATTCCCCCCAGCCAAAGTTGGGTTTCCATCCACAAAGTCCACCCCCCACTTGGTGAAGGGACCATCGATGATGACTGGATAGAGAGGGGTTGGATGCGAGCGCATTTTTTGAGTGAACACCTGGCGGGGGTGACACTTCTTAACTACTTTGACATAATATTTAAATATAGATGGCCATAACTGGCTCACAAAATTTTCTGGGTTGTTGCAAGCTCGGATAGATGACCACCACAAGCCCCACTGTGGCAGTCATTTAGAACAAACTTATCTTCTTCTTGATTTAAACAATGATGCAAGATATTTTCTATTCCTCGGCGATATAAAGTGTCATTGACGATAAGTTAGTTCTTAGCTTGGTATTGTATATACCGTCGTTCATCTCACAAGAGATGCTGAGGGAACTTCAAAGTTTGAATATAGAGAACAATATCTACATACCAGGGGTCAGATGACGAGACAAGTAAAATGTGTTCATCCGCAAATGAATCAACATGAATAACATCCTCATCTAACCAAGCAAAGTCAAATATTAAATCTGTAAAAACTAGCGATTTTTTGGACTTCGCAGAAGCAAAATGGAGATCGAACTCTTGTAGAATGACAATCCACTTATTGTACTTTCCCCCTATTATACGCCTAGTAAGGACGTATTGAAATGGATTGACATCGGCAACCAAAGTAGTTTTACAGAGCAATATATAATGTCATAATCATTGGACTGCGTGAACGACAGCCAAAGCTAGATTTTCAACATGAGAATATTTGAGTTCAGGGTCGACTAAGGTTCGACTAAGATAGTAAATGACATGCTCACAAAGCTAATCATCCTCTTGAACCAACACCATACCAATCATCTCTTCAGGTGTGACGACATAAAGAAAGTAATCTCTATCGTAGTCTAGAGACTTCAGCATAGGCATCGATACCGAGGATTTCTTCAAAGCATCGAAGCATTCATGGGCTCGCTCATCCTAGATAAAAGGAGTGTCCTTATTTAAGAGATGCATGAAACCCTTAGTAATATTGGCATAGTTTACTATAAACCGTCGTAAAAATTTATCTTTCCCCTATAAACCTTGAAGTTGGTGAATAGTGTGTGGGGGAGGAAATCGAAGTATTGCCTCAACCTTTAACAGATCTACCATCATCACAGTCTCAGAGACTAAAAATCATAGAATTTGACCTAACCTAATGAAAAATATGCATTTATGAGGGTTCAACCAGATGCGATAATGACGACATCTTTCAAAGACTAGCCGAAGGTGCTTAGGGTGATCCACTCTCTTATGTGAGTGAGCAGCAAGATCGTCAAGATAGGCTTTGAATATATGCTTGAGATCGTGAAATGTGAAGGTCATAGCACATTGGAAGGTTGCTCCGGCATTTTTAAGGCCGAAAGGCATCTTCCGGTATGTGAAAGTACCCTAAGGGAAAATAAATGTTGTCTTATGTTGGTCCTCGGGTTTAATCTATATTTGGTTATACCTTGAAATCCGTCCATGAAAGAAAAAACTTTGCTCCCCGCACACTCGTCGAGAATTTGATCGATGAAGGGTGTCGGGAAGTTGTCTTTAGGACAGGATTTATTCATGTCACGAAAAATACATGCATACGCAGATGGTTCCTTGATTTTTATTCATAAGAATGGGATTGGATACCCATTCAATCAAGGGAATCGGGTAGATAAAGCCAGCATTAAGCAGATTTTATACCTCTTCCTTAATAGCAGGGTCCTTCCTCAGATTGACATCTCTAAGACGTTGTCGAACAGGCTTAGCATCCGAGTAAGTTTTAATCTCATGTTCGACAATTCAAGGGTAGATTCCTATCATCTCTTCATATGACCAAGCAAATACATCTCAGAATTCCTTGAAGAGTTTAGTGTAGATCAGAATTTCTTCTGGCAAACAATTCGCACCGATGTATACATTTTCAATATTTCCAAGAGTATGAGAGATATCAATTGTGATGGTAGGGGAGATACTTTCCATGTTTCCTTCAGCATAAATCTCACGCGTATCAAGTGGAACTACGGCGTGACCAACTATCTCGCTCAAAGTAGATCTAAAATCATCTTGCTCGATTCTAGCAAGCTCTAGGAGGAAATAAGAGCAATGATGCATATCATCCCAAGGTTTTTCGGAACCATTCATAGCCTCAATGATAGCTTCATCTGAAGGAAAAGTCTCATCGAGGAAGTCACATGAACAAGATGATGAAGTGGCCCACATGGGCTCCAGAATAGGATCCTCCTCGTCCTTCTGTGAGTTAAAAGGATCCAGACTAGAAAAAGAGTCAAGAACAGCTTTATACACAATCTTTTTTTCCGATAGTGGCATGGCCATTCCAGAATGTGACTGACCTTCACAAGACGTCATCAAGGAAGGTAGGGTCCAAGGATTGTTAAAATAGGAAGTGCAAAAAGGAACGGACCTCTCTGACGAAACAAGCCTACTAGACATGGTGTATATATGGTGAACTGGTGCCATGAAGTTGAAGGTACCCATAAGGGATGAATACATTCTAACATCGATATTCTCAGTTTTTGGCTAAGAATTGTGGATCACGTGGATCGTCGATCCAACAGATGCATTGGGGCTAGCATATGCAAAGGAAAATTGGTTTATCGTCATGATCTTCCCATCGTGAGGAAAACAAAGAGTACGAAAGACATATGATATGATTGTAGTCATAGCATAAGTCCAATTGCATCCTAGTAACAAGATATAGTCGAGGGGCACATCAACAACCTCGACATCCACCTCTACCGTCTTCCCGTCTAACTGGACCAAAAAGGCAAGAAGAATACCGTGAGGGCAGAAGGAACAACCGTCAAAATCAGTCAACATGGTCAGAGAATAAGAGAGCGTCAGAGAGCCGAGGGATTTCTAACAAACCAGGTACATCACACATGTTGCATCGCCTTCATCAACGACAGTAAGTTTGATGGTATACCTCGAGTAAGCCACATGGATTTGGAATGCCACATGGTAAGGCAAGTGAGGATTCACATATGTGACATCAAACTTGATAACTTTCAAGCCACAAGGATCTAGAGCTCCTAACTCATATAGTAAGGCACTCCTCTATGAAGGACATGTCTAGAGTACCTCCAGAGCCAACATCGCACAAGGGGTTTGACCCAGGTCCTCAACAATAGAGTAATTCCGGGCGGATCTAGCATTAAGATTGTGGGTAGAGCGCTTGAGTACTCCTTTCGTAATATGAGGTGGGGGCTCTGATTTTTCGATGTGTAAGGGTGTCTCCGGTGGAGGGGCAGACTCTAGACCAGGTACAGTCTGTGGAGAACTATAATCGCGAGACCAAGTGGCTACATTAACCTCGTATTTAACCATATTGATACATAAACGGTCATCGTATTGCATCGGTAGGTTTTGACTCACACTCTCCACATTTTTGGCATTCGAGGAGCTTGAAGCCATGTGTTGGTTATGTGGAAAAGGATTAATCAGCACAACGGGTAGTAGAGATAAAATCCTCGTAGCTTCTAAAAGTTTGGGGCATAAATGGGTAAGGTGATCGTCTATACAAATCTTATAGGGAAACTTTACCTTCTGCCTTTCTTTCTTGCCCTCACCAGCATTATTGTTCAACTTCTCATTATTACCATTGTCATTGGGTTTATTATTATTATTCCCATGCTTACGATTATTATTATGTCCCTTATTTTTATTCCCTCCTGGTTGTTGGTTACCATTCGAGTTGGTCGACGATAGCACAGAATGTACACCGACCGACTGAGTAGGATTGGAGGACACAGATGAAGTTGTCCCTCCTATAGACTGGTTTAGAGACAACTCTTTCAAATGGCTTGTCACCAAGTTTGCAGATTTCACATTGGTGGAGCCTACAATTCCATCGGCATGAGGCTCGGGCTTTTGTCTAAGGTCATAGTTTGGCCTCAATGCATCTGGAATAATCTCGTATAACATCCCAGACTGAGCATATATAAGATCTAACTGTTGGAATTTAAAAATCGCTTCTTCCTCAGATGTAACCCTGGATGTAGAAACATCCTTCGAAATATAAGGCAGGAGATATTTGAGGAACCACTCTAGTAGGAATTCTCAGGGTATGCAGGTCTTTATCAACCTCTTCCATCTACGCAACTCATGTATGTGATCTAAGACATGAGTGGATTTTTCCTGGCATAAGGTCGATAGAAGTTCTAAGCCAACATCGTAACGAACTAGAAATTGGAAGTGGTTGAGGAAGACTAAGACCATCTGACTAAAGGTTTCATATGAACCCCTAGGTAACTTGATATACCATTTCATGGTGACCCCCATGAGGGTGCATTGAAACAATGTTAACTGAAAATAATCGTCATTAAGGGAATTCGAAGAGCACTAAAGGTGAAAAGTAGTGACGTTATCACCAGGATCCTCACCATTATTTCCCTCTAATTTTTGAATATTTGAAGGAAGCTTGGTGGGAATGGGGGGGCATGTTAGGTCATGAAACACAAGATCATTCATTAACTTAGACAATTCCAGTAGATTGAGCATGGCCAAAAAGGGAGATGGGGTTACGGAATCTGGCCCCAAGCTCCCTGAAAATATTTTTGTTGGGGAATCGCATCACATCCAGGGTTCTGGTAAGCACCATGGCCCTGTCTGAGATTGTAAGGCCCTCCTTTAGACTAATTCATGAGGGGTTGGTTGGGCACCATTCTAGTAGGAATGTTCTGATGAGGGTTGTAAAACTTCCCCCAGCCGGAGTGGATCTAGGTTGGGGGATGAAACTGGCCTCCTCCAGGTGTGACTCTGGAGGATAAAGGTGGATTCATCATGCCAAACATGTTGTTCAGAATAGGTACAGAGGAGGTGGGTGTAAAGGATGGATCATAAGCAGTAGTTTGTCCTCCATGTCGATTACTCCATCCAAAAGTATTAGGGACAGGATTAGACCCAAGGTTAAAAGGAGGAAAGCCTCCAATGATAGGATTCGTTTGAGGAGCATGAGTACCACAAAACGAGAATGGAGTATGTGGAGGAGTTATGCCCCCAAGTACAATGCTAGTATTCTGACCAGTCGTTGGGATGGAGGTTGAAAATTACGATGTGAAATTTGGCATACCATAAAAAAAAGGACTAGAGGCCATAGGGATGGACTGATCATTATAGCCCGGTGAGTGACAAAGAGACCCAAAAGGGTTCGTGGATATAGGTTGAGCATTCACTATAGGATGGGCAGAGGTGATGATAGGAACCTCCGGCACTACAACCATTGTGGTTGAAGGTGTCGAAGGGGTACCATTAACTATAGTAGGTATGCGAGCCGAAGGACTCCCAGTATCTTTCTAAATTGATTTAGTACTCATTCTTGTATGAGCACAAGTATAATAAGTGGAGGTGTGTGTACCACATTTGATAACTTTACACCTTTTAGAAGGAAAAGACTCAAAATGTGGTGGTAACTATAACAAGTGGCAAGACCTATGGGGAAGCTGGTCTGGCTCCACGATGACTCAAGACTCAATATATAAAACAAATCCTAAGGTCAACTAGTAATCAAATAGCACACCAAAATAAAATCAAAAGGCCAATATGCACACAAACAGGATAAAGTGGTTGAAAGGGGCCTCCCTCCCTAAAGTAGGTATGCCTCGCCCAAAAGGGTCCTGAGACTCCCTGCTAAATATTGAAGGTATCAAAATCAGTTATAAGGGCCCTCGTGGGATTAACAACCAGTTTCTCACATCCCCCCAGAGAGGTAATACTCCATAAAGGTTGTGTGTTGTCTGACCCTTATCTGACCCAGGGTGCCTGCAGAATAACCCTTGCAAGTAGCCTATGTGGTACCTAAGTCAAGCAACTAAGAAACCATGATATAACCGATGCACAGGTGAACAGTCGTAAGTCAGGTCCACCGTATGGGCAGGGTAACAAAGCCCAAAACCTCAAAAGAACTACCTCTCACATATGTAAAGGTACTAGCAATATCCCCATATATGAATAGATCCCCATAAATATATCTGACGCTAAGAAGGTATCGGGGAATATCCCTTCAACCAACCTCACGCGACCTTGTGCTTAACTCCGTTGTAAGCAGAGCTTCCTAATATTACCAATTATACAATGTATTTCTTCACTCCCTTAGTCAGACACATATGTTTATTTAATATCCTTGGAGAAGTTTACTCACAAAATCCTATTCCAAGGCTCTAAATCCTAAGCTATTTTGTGCACCCTAGAAAAATAAAATAATTACTAATCAATTTTGAATTATCAATGTTACTTTTAGTGGCCTTGCTTAATAAAAAAGGTGTGGTCATGAAACTAGTGATATTATGACTCAACAAGTAAAATAAATGAATATGGATACAATGCAAAGTCCTAACTTCAATTCCCAATAAATGATATGATTTTCAAAATGAAATTCTCAATTTAGTTCTGCAATTCCAAATAAGATGCAATATTTCTTTACATGTACTAAGATCAATGGTAAGGACTCAAAAGATCAAATGCCAACAATGTAAAATGCCTAATATTTTTTTATTTTCAATATAAAGGAATGAAAATGCAAGGACTAAACAACAGCTTGATATAAAAACTATATTGTATGTAACCAAAGACAAACCAAGTAGGATATCAAGGAGCAAACACCTAGCCCAAGATGCAAGGATGATCAAATGAAAAGGATGATGAGAAAGGCACCGCCAAAAAATTCAACCAAAGAAAGGTTTCTTATCATTCCATAGACACTTAACAGTCACAACAGAGACCCAAGAAGACTCAACAACCATCAAAACCTACCCATCAATCATCAAACCCAGCAACCAAGAAACAAAGGGTGATGTATGTGATTGTTGAGGGGAAAAGCGCATATATATGCCTCTTACAAAAGGAAAGCATGCATATGTACGTGAATGTCAAGTAAAAACCCGTGTATATGTGTTGAAACAAAGCTAGGCTAAGGAGAGGCCTAAGAAACTCAGACTCATAGTGAACAGAGGATGTCAAGCAGTCAGACGATAAGAAACTCAATATAAATGAGAGAAATCTAAGGAGAAAATCACTCCAAACCCTGAAAAAGAAGATTATATCCCCAGTATGGTCGCCAATTCTATTACAAGGAAAATCTTTCTATGGCTAGGGGTAAACCACAATAGACATAAATGACTGCAGAAATCAACTCTAATCTCAGGTATGTTATATAAACAAATATGCTAGCAAGACAAGATAAAATGCCTACCTCGTCCGGACGTTCGATGAAGTCCATCGTTGATCACTTGACTCAAAGCAATCCACTTGCAACTTGTCCTCAACAACCAAGAAATGAAAGCATATGGTGATAATATATAATGTTAGCACATTCAATAGCATAATCCATCAACATTCATAACAAATATGCCCATGGAATAAAAATTCAAATATTTGCAAGATATTGAATGGACGAGAAAAGAGTATTTCTATTAAAATATAATCAGCAGAAGTGAATGAATTAAAAACTTCTATGTTGGCATGGTTCGAAACCGAGAAACTAAGTCCCTTCCAGTTGGGCCTCCACCACTTCAATCCTCCACCAAAGGCAAGCTCATATAAGAGAGACAATGAGGTTCTCAATCAAGTAGGGAAGAGCTTGGGGGTTGAACAATGTGTCCAGACTTAAAAGGACAAAGGGATGTAGACTCAATATGAAGTGAATAATTTCTCCAGAGTAACTTTGCTCTCAAAGTTGAATTATTCTTCTCTTTTCCATAGCTCATATTTGACCCATTTATAGCCTTCAAGTGGAACTGAAGGTCCGATTCGGAACGTTTTCAGTATATGGAAGGTCAAGGAGCATGGATCTCGTGATGTGACATGGAAACCCGACACCATTTTTTAATTTTGGGCACAAAACCCGATGTACGTGGGTTGTAGTGGTGCAACCTACATAAACGCATGTTGTACAATAGGTAGGGCACGTATATGTGGAAAAATAATGTTTTTGTCTCTAGGATTTTCATAAAGGGAATTCAAGTCTGCATAGGGAAATGGGAAAAAGGCCTTTTGTGCAAGTTTTCATAGGGTGAGGCAAATCTTGCTATAATAGTTTAAATTGTAAAAACAAGTATAATGAGGGGCATAAATGGGATGAGAAGAAATTATTCTACATATATTGTGAAAAGGAAGAAGATCAAGAACTAAATACATCACAATATCTAGAATTGGAAGAGAATACTCCAACAATATATTTTCATGCATTGGCTGACATCGACGCTCCTCAAACTCTCAAGATAGAAGGATATATCAAAAAGAAAAAGGTGAAATTGTTTATTGATTATGGTAGTACCCACAAAACACCCATAACTTCATTGATTGCAAATTAGCCAAACTTCACAATTGCTTTATATATCTAGCACTAGAGTTGCAAGTAATGATTGTAAATGGAGGCGCCATGAATTATTCATGGAAGTGCCATAGTATTAAACTCAACACAAGGTAGTATTTATTGGATAGTCTAATGATTGCATTCCAAAAGGGTGGTGTTGATGTTGTATTATGGGTCCAATGTTTACAATCATTAGGAACAGTGACTCTTAATTTTTAGTAACTTTTCATGAGATTTTCCTCGGAAGGAAAGGAAATTGAAATCAGAGGTATCCAAGTGAAACCCTCTAAATGATAATCTCTAATAGCATGAGAAAAATTCTAAAAAGGGGACACTGTGGTGTAATTCCACAATTGTGCTCACTATATGTTCGAACATATAGACCCTTTACTCCCTTGGATCTCCAAAAGGTCATCGACAATCATTCCAAGGTATTTGGAGATATGGCTAAAGGTCTTTCACCTACTTGAGATCATGACCATGATATTCATTTGCAACTAGGAAATGTACCACCTAACATCAAACTTTACAAGTACCCATATGCACAAAAGAATGAGATTGGGCATATGGTTCAAGAAATGTTAGAGGATATCATCATTCAACCTAGCCAAAGTTCTTTCTCTTCACCAACAGTGATGTTTTAAAAAAAGGAATGTTCATGGCGTATGTGTCCAGATTTGTCCTGGGAAACAATCGCATTTATATTTCCAACATAGAAATGTAAATACATTGTTCAATGATCATTGATCAAGACTCAAAAATAATGAAATCATCGAGACTACCTGACAAGACTTATTTACAAAAAATTATTG
>JASDQU010750738.1:70583-85695 GCA_032191745.1 Picea mariana
GAAAGTATTCTTGATCTATTTCAATGGCCTCATGAATAATCCTTCCTTTGAGAAAACAAAATTGCTCAAAGGAAATGACCTTTGAAAGAACCGACTTTATCCTAACAACTATCATGTTTGTGATGATTTTGTACAGGAAGTGATAGAATGAGATTGGCCTAAACTCATCAAAGGATATTGGGAAATCAATATTGGGAATCAAATATAAAAAGGTAGAGTTATAACTTCCAAGAAACGTTTTGGACAATTGAATCTCCTCAACAACATGTAAAAGGTCACCACCAAAGAAATCGAAAACAAATGCAAAAAACTTGGTAGTCCAACCATCTAGACCAGGACTCTTAGATTTCGTAAATGAACTAATGATAGATAGGAGTTCCTCTTTGGACACTAGTATTTAGAGGGATTCATTCTCTTCTTCATCAATAATTCTTGGGAAAAATAATGCCAATTAAATCATTTCCCCCATTCTTGGTTCGACTCGTTGAAAATTTCTTTGAAGTGATTGACTCCCAAATTTTCCATATTTGAGAAACCTTGAACCTTATTTCCTTCGTAATCATTCAATTCCCACATATTATTATTATTTTCCTATATCTCACAAAGTTTTGGAAAAAAATGGTGTTCTAGGGCCCTACTTCAATCCATAATGCTCAACTATTCAAATTCCACTCCTTTTCATTGTCTAAAAAGATATCCGTCCATTGTTGTTCTAGAGTGCAAGTTTTTTCCAATCTTGTGATAGGGAACCCATTCCACGCTCATCAAAAATTGCCTCTAATTCCCACTCAACCTCTTTGAGGGTATGTTCGTTGTGAGTACAATGCTCCCCAACCCAATGAACAACTTTGTCTTTTATCAATCTCAGATAAGCAACAAAATGTGCATAAGCACGAACCTCATAACTATTTTGATAACATTTCCAGTTCTCTCTAATTATACCTTAGAACTCCTCCTCTTCCTGCCAATGGATATTTTACTTAAATTGAGCTCTGGATTTCATTTCACTCTTTCCAAATTCTAAGTAGATTGGGAAATGACAACAACAACTAACTTTCCCAACCTAAGTTTTGAACTGATCAATTCTTTGAAGAACTGTGTGATGTGCAAGGAATCAATCAAGTCTTTTGGAGACCTTGCTCAGTCCAATTATATTGTTTCTCAAAGTACGGAAAAGTTGGATAGGCTTGATTTCTACCCAACCTTCTAATTCAAAATTTTCCACAAAATAGTTAGCTAATATATCCTCATGGGTCAAAGGTCACCATATTTCCTTCCTATTTAGAGTCAAATTTAAGTACCCCCAATTATGAGATTATCGAACTGCGAGCAACTTAAATCAGGGAGATTATCCCAGAACTGTTCCTTATCCTTATAGGGATGATATAAATTGAGTAGAGATAGTGAGAGGCCCATACCCTTGCTATGTACCACAATAGAAAGCCCTAAGAAAACAACAAAGTCATTGATCAGAGTATATATATATATTTAAAATACATAAAACTTAGTATAGATATGGTGTTTTCATAATAATAATTATTTTTTTAAAAACCTTTTCTGATTTGGTAAAAGGCTTGGCTCTTTGATAAAGAAGTGATAAGGAGCATCACATAATATTCTATTATGTGAGCATGAACATTGTATGTTAGGAGAATATGGACCAAAGATAGAGAAGAAGTGTACATGGAAAGGTGTAAGCATGACAATATGGATGGGAACATACATAGTACGACACAACACAAAATTTTGATAATGAGGAAGGAAGTGCACTATAGTGCCTCTTCTTGCTTAAACTTGACTTTGTGTACATCGAGGGTGTTTCAAGTGTGCAGATGATGCAAGAGAATTGTTGGCAAGCACATAGAGGCGGGACCACTCAACACGTAAGAGTTCTTCCAGAACTTCAACGTGGGTAGTTACAACCGATTTCAGAATCTGCCTCCACTCAACACCGGAATTCACCTTTGGAGGCACGCTTGAACCGGTGCCGAATTTTACCCTTTGAGGCAAAGTTTTGAAATTGTAAACAGAGCAGGAGTTTCCACTTCGGCTCTGGAATGCGACTGAACTAAGATAGCGTAGGATGAATTTTAGAGTAGGCAAGTAGCCAGGGGAAACCCTAGAAACATTTTTGAGTTATGTAGAAGTTGGTACACCCAGTTAGAGAGAGATGGAATATAGAGAGAAATTAGCTGTAAGAGAGAACTGTGAGTTAGCAGGAGATCTTAGTTTTTTGAGTTACTATAATTTTGAATGTATTCTGTAGCCATTGGGCATTTGTGAATATAACAGAATGGAAAATTGATTCAAAAATATGGTGTGTGGATTGTGTGCATTTTCCTGTCATTTCTCTTTACATGAACAAGTGGATGGAACTGTGAGTTTTTCCAGTTTCGATTGTTTCTCTTCATTGGAAGCTTTGCAAGGTGTGCATCGAGCCAGAGAGGAACGTAAGGAGATCAGGAAGAATTTCTCTGCGAGAAATACTATGGATCTGAGCTATCAAAATCCCTCAGACGCAAGCAGTGCATGGGAAATCGAAGTCTGAACCAGACACAGCTCAGGGGGGATAACGCTTCAGAAAGTGTTATCGAGATCCAGGAACTCATTCCCTAGAAGGAATGAAGACCAAGTCTTCGAAGACTTAGAAAATTTTCTAAGTCTGCAGCAAGTAAAAGCTCAGGAGGAAGAACGTCGTCGAGCGTTGGATCACGGTGGAGAATCCCGTGGACTGTCCGATTTGAGGTAGGAGCACAGACTTTAACACTGTGTGGATCTAGGAGAGGAGATCGCGAAGATATGAATGGACAGTGGAGAACTCTCGAGGAGAGTCGCGAAATACCGCAAGTCGTTGGATCAAGTGGAGTTGCAAGGAGGTCAGTGATGGGGAAGATATCTGACCATAGATCTGGAGGGCATTGTGAGCCATTGATCAAGTGCCTCGAGCTTCGGCATTTCGGCTTTCGACATTTCGACAACCGGGGGTTCCAAGGAGCAGAGATATCCCTTGCACCCAAGTTTCATGAAACAAGAAAACCCGAAAGAATAGGTGCTGGGATATTTCGGCATTCCGGCAACCGGGGGTTCCAAGGACCAAAGATATCCCTTGCACCCAGGTTTCGTGAAACGCGAAAAACCCGAAATAAAAGGCACTAGGATATTTCAACATTCCGACAACCGGGGATTCCAAGGAGCAGAGATATCCCTTGCACCCAGGTTTCGTGAAACATGAAAACCTGAAAGAATAGGCGTTGGGATATTTCGACATTCCGACAACTGGGGATTCCAAGGAGTAGAGATATCCCTTGCACCTAGGTTTCGTGAAATGCAAAAACCCGAAAGAATAGGCGCTGGGATATTTCAGCATTCTAACAACCGTGGATTCCAAGGAGCAGAGGTATCCCTTGCACCCAGATTTTGTGAAACATGAAAACCTGAAAGAATATGCACTGGGACATTTCGACATTTCGACAACTGGGGATTCCAAGGAATAGAGATATCGCTTGCATTTTGGTTTCGAAAAATGCGAAAACCCGAAGGAATAGGTGCCGGGACATTTCAGTATTTTGGCAACCGGGAGTTCGAAGGACGAAGGGATGAGACACTTGACTTGTGAAGTCCTGGCCCATGATATTTCGACATTCTGGGAACCGGGTGTTCGAGAGGCTAGGAGTCGAGAGACAGGGAGACCTGACTCGCGAAATCGTGAAACCCTGAAACGTGAAAGGTGCAAAGCGTAAAGGGAGGAGCCCCTTTTCGACATTCTGGGAACTGGGTGTTCGAGAGGACAGGAGTCGTGAGACAGGGAGTCCCGACTCATGAAATTGTGAAACCCCGAAACGCGAAAGCTGAGCGCGTGCATAGGTTTTCTCAAGGCCTGTGCCAGGGAATTAAAGGGACCTCTGGATTTGTTCGAAGGATTCCATTTTGGAACCAGAAGATCCATTTCGGCTCCGAAATCAAAAGATCCTGACCGGGAGGTCGGGCAACCCTTAAGAGGGATAGGGGGTTTGCATCAGGTGGTATTAGAGCCTAAGTTTTCCGTCTGTAGACTTCAGGCGAAGGAGGAAAAGAAGGAGATAGAGAACTTGAAGCTGTACTTTGTGTGTGACAGATAGTCAAGATAATGCCACCAAGAAGACGAGAACCGCCTTTAGCCAATCGTGTTGTAGAGAGGGAGATGCAAGAGCTTCATGCCCGATTGGAAACAATGGAAGCAGCACAAAGAAGAGCACCTGACGTTGGGGATGTCAGTGATGCAGAAAGTGAAGAGGTTGAGGTTGAAGAAGCTGCAGGAGAGGATGCTGTAGATCCATTTCGGCTCCGAAATCAAAAGATCCTGACCGGGAGGTCGGGCAACCCTTAAGAGGGATAGGGGGTTTGCATCAGGTGGTATTAGAGCCTAAGTTTTCCGTCTGTAGACTTCAGGCGAAGGAGGAAAAGAAGGAGATAGAGAACTTGAAGCTGTACTTTGTGTGTGACAGATAGTCAAGATAATGCCACCAAGAAGACGAGAACCGCCTTTAGCCAATCGTGTTGTAGAGAGGGAGATGCAAGAGCTTCATGCCCGATTGGAAACAATGGAAGCAGCACAAAGAAGAGCACCTGACGTTGGGGATGTCAGTGATGCAGAAAGTGAAGAGGTTGAGGTTGAAGAAGCTGCAGGAGAGGATGCTGTAGAAGAACGTTTGTTGAGAGCAGTTTCCAGATTGGGAGGGAGAGCTAAGATAGAGGTCCCCATGTATGAGATGATGAAGAACTGTTGGAATGGATAAGGTCCATGGACAAACACTTCGACTATGAAGATTTCGATGAGGAGAAGAAGGTGAAGCAGGTAGTCACCAGGCTAAAAGGGCATGCAACACTGTGGTGGGATGAACTGCAGGTTGAGAGGAGAAGCAAAGGAAAACAGAGGATAAAAAATTGGGATAGGATGATAGCCAAACTGAAGGCTAAGTTCATACCCAAAGACTATCAGATCAATCTGTTCAGGAAGCTACAGAACCTGAGATAGAAAGGGATGACAGTCAAGGAGTACACCGAGGAGTTATACCGGCTGAACATCAGAACTGGACAAAGGGAGAGAGATGAAGATAAATTCACCAGATATATAAATGGCTTGAGATATGAAATCCAAGACGAGCTTAGCATGATGTCAGTCAGAACTATGGAGGATGCTTATTAGTTTGTGCTGAAGGCAGAGGAGAAGATGGCCAGAAAATAGAACTAGTGAAGAAGAGGTAAAAGCACGGTCCCAAGCAAATGCAAGGGATTTAACCGTGACAGAGCACATTAGTCTAAGGACGAGGCTGAGAAACCACACAATCACTCAGAACGAGGAGGAAGTTCACGAGGGAGACAAAGTTGTGGAAGAAACTCTTCTAGAGGAAGAGGCAGAGGAGGAGTAAAGTTATATAACTGTGGAAAGATAGGGCACATGTCTTGGGAATGTCCCGAGAAGAAGAAGGAAGGAGGAGAAGCTCACATTTCAGAAGCCCAATGAAGAAATGTTGAAGCAGAGGGAGCAGAGGATGGATCATCCCTAATGTTGAGAAAAGTTCTCTTAAAACCAGAGGCAGAAATTGAGAAGCCAGTGCAGAGAAACAATCTCTTCAGGACAGCTTGCAAGACTAAGGATAAAGTATGCAAGGTGATCATTGACAATGGGAGTACTGACAACCTAGTATCCATAGAGATGGTGGAGAAATTGGAGCTGAAGACAACTGCACATCCAAGGCCATACAAAGTCTCATGGCTGCAAAAAAGGACACCAGGTAATGATCGATAAACAATGCCTGGTTGAAATTAAAATAGGAGGATATAAAGATGAAATCCTATGTGATGTAATTCCCATGGACGTATGCCACATTTTTTTGGGAAGACCATGGTAGTTTGATAGAAATGTCATTCACGATGGAAGGAAGAATACATATACATTGGAGAAGAATGGTAGGATGCATATGTTACTGCCAATGGAGGAGAAGAGAGTGAAAGAGGAAGCCAACACAAGCATACTTCTCATGAGTGGGAAGGAACTCCTGAAATAAGTCAAGGAAGAACAGGAGATGCAGCTCATTGTGGTGAGGAAGCCCAGATTCATCCTTACGAGTACGTCAATGGATGATTTTCCTGAAGAAGTTCAGGAGCTGCTGTATAATTTTGTTGATATAGTGGTGGATGAGTTGCCAAACTCATTGCCGCCCATCAAGAGTATCAGTCATCATATCGACTTGATATCAGGAGCAAGCCTGCCAAACAAAGCAGCGTACAGATTAACACCTCGAGAAAATGAGGAGGTGAAGAACCAAGTGCAAGAGTTACTGGATAAGGGTTTAGTCAGAGAAAGTTTGAGCCCATGCGCAGTACCAACTGTGTTAAGCCCAAAGAAATATGGAGGATGGAGAATGTGCATAGACTTGAGAGCCATCAACAAGATCACCATCAGGTACAGATTTCCTTTACCAAGAATGGATGTTTTAATAGATTGCTTAAGTGGAGCAAATTTCTTTTCTAAGATAGATCTGAAAAGTGGATATCACCAGATCAAGATGAGAGAAAGTGATGAATGGAAAACAATCTTTAAGACGAATGAAGGTCTGTATGAGTGGCTGGTTATGCCATTTGGCTTGATGAATGCCCCAAGCACTTTTATGAGGCTGATGAATGAATTTCTGAAAGATTTCATTGGCAAGTTCGTGGTTGTATATCTGGACGATATACTGATTTTTAGCAAGACTAAAGAGGAGCATTTGAGGCACCTAACACTAGTAATGAGGAGGCTACAATAGGAGAAACTGCTGATCAATTTGAAGAAGTCCTCTTTTATGAAGACATAAATCATTTATTTGGGTTTCGTGATCTCTTCAAATGAACTAAAGATGGATCCAGAGAAGGTGAAAGTGATCAGGGAGTGGCCGTCGCCAAGGAGCATGTTCGAGGTAAGGAGCTTTCATGGTTTAGCAAGTTTCTATAGGAAGTTCATTAGAGACTTCAGTGGGATTTGTGCACCCATGATGGATACAGTAAAGAAGCGACACAAGTCTTTTAAATGGACAGAGGAAGCCGAAAAGAGATTCAATATACTAAAGGAGAAGATAAAAGAACAACTAATTCTGATCTTGCTGAATTTTGGGAAGACATTTCAGGTAAGATGTGACACAAGTGGAGTTGCAATAGGAGCAGTTCTAAGTCAGGACAATAGACCTGTTGCCTATTTCAGCGAGAAGCTGAATGAGACTAAGAGGAAATACTCCACATATGACAAGGAGTTCTATGCCATAATTCAAGCATTGAAGAAATGGAGGCATTATCTTGTCCCGCAAGAGTTTGTCTTATATAGCGATAACCAAGATTTGCAATTCATAACCAGACAGGAAAAACTGAATCAGAGGCATGCAAAATGGGTTGAATTTATGCAAAATTTTACTTTTGTCATAAAACATATTGCTGGTAATGATAACAAGGTTGCTGATGTGTTAAGCAAGAGGTGTTTGATCATGCAAGAATTCCAGGTGGAGACCTTGGGGTTTGAACACCTTAAGGATATGTATTGTGATGATGCAGATTTCAAGGAGGCCTACAAAGCATGTACAAGCTCTGTACTGAGAGATAGAAGTCAGTGGACAGAGTATATGGTTCAGGAAGGATTTTTGTTTAGAGGAAATCAACTGTGCATACCAAGATGCTCAATGAGGGACAATCTTCTAAAGGAGAAGCATAGTGGAGGATTGGCTGGACATTTCGGCCATGATAAAACGTTCACACAGTTGAGCAGTTCATACTATTGGCCAGGTATGAGAACATAGGTGATAAATTTTGTAAACAAATGTAGGATTTGCCAACATGCAAAGGGGAAAAGACAAAACACTGTATTGTATCAACCATTGCCAATACCAGAGAGGCCTTGGGATGCAATAAGCATGGATTTCATGTTGGGATTGCCAAGAACACAAAGGGGATTCGATTCCATATTTGTGGTGGTGGATAGGTTTTCAAAGATGGCACATTTCATCCCATGCCAGAAGACTAGTGATGCAACACATGTTGCAAATTTGTTTTTCAGAGAAGTTGTGAGACTTCACGGTCTACCCAGGAGCATTGTCTTAGACAAAGACACAAAATTTGTTGGTCACTTTTGGAGGACGTTGTGGAAGAAGATGGGGACAGATTTTTCCTTCAGCTCAACTTATCACCCTCAGATAGATGGGCAGACTGAGGTGGTAAATAGAAGTTTGGGAAACTTATTGAGAAGCCTGGTTACCGAACACCATAACCAGTGGGATCAGATTCTGCCACAAGCAGAATTTGTATACAATGACTCACCAAACAGAAGCACTGGAAGGAGCCCATTCCAAATACTCTATGGAATGCAACCCAGGGGAGTTTTTGAGTTAAGGGACTTGGAACAGGGAGATATCAGAAGCGCTGAAGCAGAGGATTTTGCAGCTGAAATGCAGAGACTCCATAGTCAGATCAAAGAAAAATTACACAACTCTAACCAGAAATACAAGCACAGAGTTGATCAACATCGCAGGGAACTTCAATTTGAAGTGGGAGATCAGGTTTTAGCACATCTCAGGAAGGAAAGATTCCCTAGGGGAACATATAACAAATTGAAGATGAAAAAGATAGGACCCTGTAAGATCTTGAGGAAGTTTGATGCAAATGCCTATGAGATTGAGCTACCAGATGGTGTGGGCATTTCACCCATATTCAATGTCTCAAGCCTGTACCCTTATAGGAAAGACGACACAGAAGGATTAGAAGATCAAGGAATGATTTAGTGGGAGAAGTAGATGCCTGTGGCAGAGAAGCTACAGATGGAGAAGATTCTGGATCAGAGGATTGGCAAGAAGACCAGGAGGAAGACCTATTTTGAGTACCTGGTCAAATGGAAGGGACACCCAATAGAAGATGCCAGTTGGGAAAATGAAGCTGCTATCCAGAAGTAGGGAAGATCAACAGAGGAGCTCATGGACATGAGTCCATGAATTTTTGTCAAGGGGAATATAATATGATGTAGGAGCATCGTTGGCAAGCACGTAGAGGCGGGACCACTCAACACGTGAGAGTTCTTTTGGAACTTCAATGTGGGTAGTTACAACCGATTTCGGAATCCACCTCCACTCAGTGCCGAAATTCACCTTTGGAGGCATGCTTGAACCGATGCCGAATTTTACCCTTTGAGGCAAAGTTTTGAAATTGTAAATAGAGCAGAAGTTTCCACTTCGGCTCTGGAATGCGACTGAACTAAGATAGTGTAGGATGAATCGACTGAACTAAGATAGTGTAGGATGAATTTTAGAGTAGGCAAGTAGTCAGGGGAAACCCTAGAAACATTTTTGAGTTATGTAGAAGTTGGTACACCTAGTTAGAGAGAGCTGGAATACAGAGAGAAATTAGCTGTAAGAGAGAACTGCGAGTTAGTAGGAGATCTCAGTTTTTTGAGTTACTGTAATTTTGAATGTATTCTGTAGCCATTGGGAACTTGTGAATATAACAGAATGGAAAATTGATTCAAATGTATGGTGTGTGGACTGTGTGCATTTTCCTGTCATTTCTGTTTACATGAACAAGTTAATGGAACTATGAGTTTTTCCAGTTTGAATTATTTCTCTTCATTGGAAGCTCTGCAAGGTGTGCATTGATCCAGAGAGGAACGTAAGGAGATCATGAGGAATTTCTCTATGAAAAATACTGTGGATCTGAGCTATCGAAATCCCTCAGACGCAAGGAGTGCGCGGGAAATCGAAGTCTAAACCAGACAAAGCTCAGGGGGGATAACACTTCAGAAAGTGTTATCGAGATCCAGGAACTCATTCCCTGGAAGGAACAAAGACCGAGTCTTTGAAGACTTAGAAAATTTTCTAAGTCTAAAGAGAGTAAAAGATCAGGAGGAAGAACGTTGTCGAGCGTTGGATCGCAGTGGAGAATCTCGTGGACCGTCTGATTTGAGGTAGGAGCACAGAATTTAACACTGTGTGGATCCAGGAGAGGAGATCCCAAAGATATGAACAGACGGTAGAGAACTCTCGAGGAGAGTCGCAAAATACCGCAAGACATTAGATCAAGTGGAGTTGCAAGGAGGTCAGTGACAGGGAAGAGATCTGACAGTAGATCTGGAGGGCGTTGTGAGCCATCGATCAAGTGCCTAGAGCTTTGGCGTTTTGGCATTTCGGCTTTCGACATTTCGGTATTTCGGCAACCAGGGGTTCCAGGGAGCAGAGATATCCCTTGCACTTAGGTTTCGTGAAATGTGAAAACCCAAAAGAATAGGCGCTAGGATATTTCGGCATTCCGGCAACCGGGGGTTCCAAGGAGCAGAGATATCCCTTGCACCCAATATTTGCGAAACGTGAAAACCCGAAAGAATAGGCGCTGGGATATTTCGGCATTCTGGCAACCGGGGATTCCAAGGAGCAGAGATATCCCTTGCACCCAAGTTTTGTGAAACGTGAAAACCCAAACGAATAGGCGCTGGGATATTTCGGCATTCTAGCAACCGGGGATTCCAAGGAGCAGAGATATCCCTTGGACCCATCTTTCACGAAACGTGAAAACTTGAAAGAATAGGTGGTGGGATATTTTGGAATTACGACAACCGGGGATTCCAAGGAGTAGAGGTATCCCTTGCACCCAGATTTCGCGAAATGCGAAAACCCGAAAGAATAGGCACTGGGACATTTCGACATTTCGGCAATATGGGATTCCAAGGAATAGAGATATCCCTTGCATTCTGGTTTTGCGAAACACAAAAACACGAAGGAATAGGTGCTGGGAAATTTTGGTATTTCAAAAAATGGGGGTTCGAAGGATGAAGGGATGAGACGCTTGACTTGTGAAGTCCTGGCCCACGATATTTCGGCATTCTGGGAACCAGGTGTTCGAGAGGCCAAGAGTCGGGAGACAAGGAGTCCCGACTCTAGAAATCGTGAAACCCCGAAATGCGAAAGGTGCAGAGCATTAAGGGAGGAGACCCTTTTCGGCATTTCAGGAACTGAGTGTTCGAGAAACCAGGAGTCGTGAGATAGGGAGTCCCGACTCGCGAAATCGCTAAATCTTGAAATGCGAAAGCTAAGTGCATGCATAGGTTTTCTCAAGGCCTGTGTCAGGGAATTAAATCGACCCATGGATTCGTTTGAAGGATTCTAGTTTGGAACCAGAAGAGCCATTTCAGCTCCAGAATCAGAAGATCCTGACCGGGAGGTCGCGCAACCCTTAAGAGGTATAGGGGGTTTGCATCAGTAGACAACCCAACCTAACTTGATACTTGTTCGGAATCTTTTATGTGGGTATAGTATGCATACACACAAACATGTGTGAGATGCTTGTTGTTCTTTGATATTGCCTTTATGTGTTTGAATTATGGACAAAAAAATGTTGTATTTGGTTTTGTCATGTACTAAGCTACGTCTTGATTTTTCATGATTTTTTTTATGGTATTGTGTTTTATATAGTCTACTTAAGGATTTAATGGTTCATATCTGGTGAATAAGATATGTTAGATGTGTATATGGATCAAATTGTGCTTGGACAAAATTATCAGAATGACTACATAACAATCTTAGATTTAAAACATGGTAGAAAACTACTGAAACTGAAATTAAAAGATAAGCCAAAAACATGGAAGAATTGTTAAAATAGACACCAGAATGACCACTACTTCCATCGCCACAAGGAACTTGCCTAGCTGGAGCAAAAACACACCAATGATGGTGAAATGGATAGTGTTGGCATGGTTGCGGGCCATATAACAAGTCAAGGAGATCTGTGAGCATGCAGTCCATCATCTCTTGATGGAAATGTTCCACAATATCCCTGTGAAGTTCAAATATTAACTGGAGTTGATCATTAGAGAACCAAGATGAAGAATTCTCTACATGCGTTCTATTGGAGTTGACCACTGGAACCTGTGATCTACTTCCCTTAACATTGTTGCAAGCCAAAGTACTAGGAAATTCTGTTGGAGATCATCTTGTTGGAGGCAAGATTGGAACTTCCATATTTTCCTGATTTTGACCTAGTGGAATTTCCTCTTCCACAATAACATATCCCCAAACCTCCTCATCTTGCTGGCTAGACACAGGGGAAGAGGTTGGCAGAGAAGAATCATAGAGACTAAAGGAGGGATAATGGGAATAGAGATAACCTACAAAATTGCAATAGGTTCTTGAACCTCTATGAGGTTTACCTCCTTCATGAGGCATGGTATAGAGAGGGAGAGCATGGGACTAGAAGAGGAATCGAATAAGACTAAAGACAGAGAAAATTGTGGATGGAAGTGGGGTTGAGATTACTAAAAATAAAAATAAGGATTGCAAAATACAAGTAGGGTGGTCTAAAATAGGCCATGGTGAGGTTCAAAGCCCATAAAAGAGCCATTATCACATTGTTAATGGAATTCACCACAACTGTACCAAATTTTACAACACTAGCCATCAAAGAGTCCTACAACTTAATGTTGCACATGAGAACTAGACTACGGAGGTGAAGGTGTGAGTAAATGAGCTATATTAGGTGAGGGGAAAAGCACTTGGAGGTGACACCGATGTCTAGGTTTCACAATTTCGTACTAGGCTAGGTGGCACCCAATCCCAGGAAATGTATTTTGAAAGCGCCATTTCATAAGAATCTGGAAGCAGAGGAAGAGGATGTTGATGACCGACTTGTATACAGATGTCCTTCCATCCATTATAGACTCCAATATTACCTATTTTATCATCAATTTTGTTAGCCTCTCTTCTAATGTGGGAGGGGATGATGACCATAGTTGAATTCAACAAATATTTGAGAAGTTCCAGAGTGCTTAGGAGTCACCAACTAGGAGAAATATTTCTGGGATTTGATTGATGCAAAAGCTTAGTGAATAGGGAGATTATAATATTAGAGTCCCAAAATTAGCTATTTGTAACCTGTTTGGGATTATAGATGAATTCCATGGAGGAGGCCCCAAAGTTCTACTGAATTGTTAGTGTTCTTTCCCAAACTACCTACCATAATATGAGTTATTTTTCCATTGTTGTCTCTAAAGACCACTCCAAATCCAGCTGTCCCGAGATTCCCCTTGGAAGCACCATCAAAGTTTAATTTGTGGAAACCCCTCGGTGGATTTTGCCAAGTATTAGAGTTGTGAACAACACTTATGCGAGAGACATTGGATATTTGAGCTTCATTAATATTTAGGTTCCAATAAGAGAGAATGGAATTCTCCTGGGGATCACATAAAAGGTCATCTTCTGTCCATTTTTGTGATCTGATTGTTTCCCGGATGCTCTCACATATTTTGAGCCAAACATGGGATTATGGAGAATGTTGAGAGTGAAAGATTCTTTAGTTCCTTTCCTTCCATATTTTCCAAACTACAAATCCAGGAAGTAGTTTCCAAATCTATCTAGAATTGAGTTTTTGAATGATGAGGCTCTCCAACTTTCAATGGAATTGATGACGCCGTCATTCTTCCTATCTTTTGTTCTCATGGATTGAGCAACAAAGTCCCATATATTGGTGCTGAACAAAAAATGGTTGAGGAGGTGTTCCATGCATTCCTCTTGCTTAGAACAAAGAGGGTAGGTTGAGGGCATGCTGAGGGCAAGATGAGGGGCCAATGAAGCCTCATTTTATAAGATTATCCCATGTCAAAATATGGTTTTGGACTAGAAACTAGAGAAACATTATTACCTTAGGCTAGAGGTTCGATTTCCATATGCTATGCCAGATCTTTTCATTGGGTTGTAGATGACACTTAGCCATGATTTTGTAAGCTTATTTTATGGTGAAGGTGCCTAGAGTTGAGTGACTACATTGAATAACGTTTGGTCCATGACCGACACAAATTTTTCTTATAGTTTCCTCGTCCTACCATGGGCCTAAGTTACAATCTATTGGTAAATTTATATCTTCATGAAACAGCTCCATTCTCTCAAGAGAGGAGTTGTATCCTTGCAAATATTCACCACTTGCATGTTTTCATTATTCTACATTTAGGTATGGTTGTCCTGCATATGTTCCTGAACAATTAATAGAGGCATTTGTTGCCAATAATCCACCCATAATAAAGTGTTCTTGTCGTCCTTGATCTCTAAGATTGCATGTTCTTGTATGAATTTTCTATGTTTCCAAGTGACATTCCAAATTAGAGAGTCTGAGAGTTGCTCATTCCATCTGATAAGTTTTGGATTCTCAACGTGCGAGGTGTATTTATTTCACCATAACCGAGCCCAAATATCTTCTGGGTGTTTCAACCATATCCACCAAATTTTATCCCCCATTATTTTGTTTAAAAATCCTGGATCTCAAAGCTTGAGTCCTCTAGAAAGATTTTGTTTGTGAAGCTTATCCCAACTAACCAAGGCCCATTTGTGACCTTCTTTGTGATCCTGCCAAAGGAACCTCCTTTGAATGTTGCAGATAGTGTTTAGCACTAACTTAGGGGTGAAAATAGTATAAAAGAGGTAAGTAGGTATAACTTGGAGGATGAACTTGAGGAGGATCAGACGACCGGCCAGGTTAAGGGAGCGAAAGGTCCAAGAATTCAGATGATTGGTTAGGGACTAAATGAGAGGTTCTTGAGAGATATTTTGCAGTGAGTTGTGAATCAGAGGTATACCTAAGTATTTGGATGGAAGGGAACTCCTAGGGAAACTAAGGATGTGAGAGATGTGGTTTTGGATGGAAAGAGGAGTATTAAAGAAGAATATTTGGGATTTTTCAGAGTTAATGGAAGTGCTTGAGGCATCACTGAAATCATTTAAAATGTCACGGATATTGAGAGCTTCCTTTGCAGTTGAAAATCCCATCATCATAGTATCATATATGAATTGGCTATTAGAGACTACTGGCTGAATCCCATGCAAGGGTAGGCCACAAAGAGATCCATCCATGATGGAAGCTTTAATATAATGAATCAAGCCTTTAGCCATGAAAACAAAGAGAAAGGGGAAGAGGGGATCCCCTTGACGAATACCTATGGAGGGGGCAAAGGTCTTAGAAGGATCACCATTGACCAAAATAGAGAAGAAAGATGAAGAGGTTAGGTTGATAATCCAATTGACCCACTCATTGCAGAAACCAAAAGATAAAAGAAGAGACCTCAGATACTGCCAACTAAGTTTGT
>JASDQU010750739.1:616-20675 GCA_032191745.1 Picea mariana
ACACGAAAGAACACTTAAGAATTATATTCTTGGTGTTGTGTTTGGGTTGAAAAGGAACGTATCCAAATAGTCAAGCAAGCAGTAGGAAGTGTGTGGATGATGTGTTGAGGCGTTGGCTAGACCTTACAACGCATTTTGGTGGAATGCATGACATAGTTATGTGGTATTATGTAGTCAATGCATGGATGTATTGTGTAGTTGTGGCCATGGGTATTGACACATCAATTGTTATTTTATTTAGTAATTAATTGTTTCATTATTAAAAGCATGTGGTGATGAAAATACATAATGATGGATAGTTTCATGATATTTAATATGAGTACTAGTTGAAGGTGATTGGATTGTTGTTTGTTACCATTCTAAGATCACTTTTTGGAACTATTAAAAATGTTACAAGTATTATTACAAGAATTATTGAATGCATGTATATATTATATAAAATAGAAATGATTATG
Source organism: Picea mariana (assembly GCA_032191745.1). NCBI lineage: Eukaryota > Viridiplantae > Streptophyta > Pinopsida > Pinales > Pinaceae > Picea > Picea mariana. The sequence continues at coordinate 1,072 of JASDQU010750739.1, forward strand.
ATAACAACTAAAATGATGTGAGTATTTCTAACTCATGAAGTTGAAAACACTTTAGGAGCTGTTAGATAATGCAACAAGAAAGTTGCAGGTTAAACTAGCTACATTATGATAAATTATGGAAAAGATTTTTCAAGGGATGATCCGAATTTTATGAGCAGAACGAAATGACTAGAGATTATTAACAGATTCTTAACATAGAATAACAGAGATACAGTAAAACTGGTTTTCTATTCAATAAGGAAATAAACTAAAACTATAAAATGCAGCGGAAAACAAGCTTGCTAGAATGGTGGTGGCTTATCTCTGAGAAGAGATGTGACGGCTGTGCTCATTCACAAGAATTTGGTTACAATGAGGCTCTGAAGGGCCTTTAAAATAAACAAGAATCTAAAAAAAACTAGATATCCAAAAACCTAACCCTAGGAGATGAAGCGCCAAAAGTCATGTGGGCCTTGTTTTTGTAAGTCAGTACATCAACTTCCTGGGGTCGTAACTTTTGAATATGATCTTCATTTGATGCGCTCAATACCTCGTTAGAAATATCTATTCGAGGAATGCAACTTTGATGTGAGAAACATCTAAGGAAATTTCATGTTTCCCCCCGTTTTTCCAAAAAACCTTGTTTAAGGCCTCAAAACGGCTCTGGAAGTCCAGGAGTCGAAAAATTACTAAAAATAGTAAATTATCAAAATTGCCAGAAATTTGTTTTGATCTAGTTGGAAAAGGTGGGTGGCCACCGATATCCACCTGGATCAATCCTCCCTCCTTAGGAAGAAATGGTCTCCATTGCATTGAGTTCCCCCATCTGTTGAATTTTTCCCCGGGTGAGCCACTTGCCTTGGTGCAGAAGCTGCCCTGCTTTGATGACTCGATAAAGCTGGATCCTTTGTTGTCGAGTGCCCTATTTATGGGTCTTAAATACATTTAACTCAATGGCAGGAACCAAACCCACCACCGAGGCCCAATTAGACTCTGCAACATTTAATGGTGGAATGGTTCTCCAAATCTTGCGATCCAGTCGAAATAATCGATGGGCTTTACGTTTTCTTATGAAGGTTTCTCTCCTTCAGTTTAGACGTTCTCTTTTTTGTGTTTTCCTCTTAGTGAAGATTGATATAATATAAATAAGGTATAAACCAACTAGGTAACAAAGTGGGAACAAACTAAACTACTGGAGAAGAGGCTGAGCTGGGGATAACCCTTTACTCAAGCATGCAGGCAATGATTGTCAACCATAGGCCTAGTACTAATACGTTAACCATGTGAATATTCCAATTACTGACTGAGATACAACTTATCAAAAGAAAACACGCATGTGATAAAGGAAAACAAGTAAAATAATTCACTCAACTCTAATCATCGATCACATAATAACACAACGATTCATTTTCATCATTAAAGAAAGAACTGTAAAACATTGCATCAGATAACTTATCAATAGATTTAATAGCTCTTAATCATTACTGCATCCATTCATGACATGATATAGGAAATATTTCTTCTCCACATTCAATCATACATGCATTTGATGAAAACTTAAACTTGTCTTTGGTCCGTAAGGACTTCTCAATTAAAGGCAGCCCCAAAATAATTCTTAACGAAACCAAAAATGAGATTTTCTTGCAACAACCATCGACCCTTAAATAATCGATCGATGCTCCTGTTTATAACATAAAAATAACTAAAAATAACGACTAAACTGAAGATGATTAAAATAGAATTCACCACGTGGTGTTCTCTCATACCAGTTTTTCTAAGAGTCATCTCAAGATATCACTTAAAAGGGCGACTCTTCTTGTACTCTGACCACTGGATGAACAACTCCTTGCAGGTGTTGGCATATGAGAATCTATGTTGTTCCATCAAGGCTGCATAAATTTCTCTTATCTCTACCACATGTGCCCAATACTTGAATAAACAGGTACTTAACTGTTGAAGCATAGCCTGATATTTGATCGGGTGTTCCATAAACTGTCGCACCTAACCTAGCATTGTGTTTGTTACATTTTCTATTTCTTAAGCCCATAAAGAATCTCACTCGGTGCGTGATTTGACTATGTCACATAATTCGATGAAGTCATCGGGCATGCCAAACTCGGAGAGCCCGATATCCTTCATTTCCTTGTTAATTTTGATCCATTTCCTCTCGCACTTGGCCCATTTTCCTGAATTTCCCAATGAGGCTCCCGATCTATTCTTGTCAAATACTCGGAGGCATCTTTCCTGCAATCAAAAAATGAAATCCTTTAGAGACCACGTATAGAGTAACACTGGGTAAAATACATGTATAAAGTGTAAGCACGAGAAATCCATACTGGTACATACCTGTAAAACCTGCTACACCTAGTTATTCAATACTTATGGGATCTCTGTAGCTTTCGAATCGCTTTCATCACTTTTGTTAACACCGTCATTTTTCTCCTAGTCAGGGTGGGTATGTGTGTCACAACATGAAATATCGGGTACAAAATAACATGAGAGTCGAAGTCACACCAGTGGTCAGTTGGCCCTTGGAATCGGGAATGGATGCCAGAGCCAAACATGTGTTAAGAGTATGAGTATGTTCCAAAAGAGTTGAGCCCTGTCATAAGGGAATTCTTTAGGTGCCTTAGGTCGAGGCAAGTTGTTTAAACATAAGTCATGTCAGCAAGTACAACAACCATCATTAACTCATCATGAAGGCTGGAAGAATAAAAAATCATGGCATTCATGTTACGCACACCCTGCAACCCCTATCAGTTGTATCCCACATGCCTCAAAACATATTCGTCGCCTGGATGTGCCACAAAAAATCTTCAGTTCACTTTAAAACATTCAGTCACCATGAATTCAGTGTTCCTTGGAACATTTCCACCCACTTCCCTCTCTTTTATCAATTATGTATGTTCTTCATGTATTCTACTCACCAGCCTAGCTTATGCATTGTAGGTAGTCCATCTCGCGAGCTCAGATTGATCAAGTTTTCCTCTTTGGGCCCTCACCAAGTTCCCCGTGTTTAATACAGATACATGTCACACCATGGGAACCCCTCAAAACATAATAAGGGGCATGCGAAGCAGTAGAAGTGCTAGGCTTGAGCCCCAAAGCACCTGGATTTGTTCTTACTCACAATAGGCATTCCTGAGGTTTCAAAGGCAGGTACCTACCTGTGCATGGAAATGATGATATCGCACCATGAAAAGGGCGAAGTGGAAGAAGTTGTGTTGGATGTAAGGACATTGGAAGACATGCCTCCCCAATAGCAGATACCCTGGAAAAGGGGAAGGCCAAGGAAGAATAGGGAATCTAGGGAAACCCAAATCCCAAGCGAGTCGTGCGCAAGATCGGCTGCTAAGGAATTACTTATGCGTGTTATTCGGCTAGATCCTGTTGAAGTCTCAAGTCGGGGAAGTAGGAGTGGAACGAGGAGGATAGATTCCATAGACGTTAACATTTGAGATTTGGCTCAGCAACTGAAATAGGCCCAACTCGCCATCACCGAACTCTACTAGGAAAATAGAGAATTAAGACGACAGTTGGCGGAAAAGACCCTTGAGGTGTCAGTATCACAGGGTCGTGAAGGGAACATGACATGACCTAAGAGACATCTCCAGGAAGTGCAAGATACAATCATGGAGATGTGCAAAGCACAAAGGGCATCGACAGAATAGAATATGAAACATGCTAGAGAAAGTGAAGCAGTCGGGGAGAAAGTCCGCGTAGATCTTGCTAGCGTGCAGAAGAGACAGGTTTAACTAACTCTATTTTTTATTCTTAGGCTTGGCACCAATCTTGACAATTTCTTGAATATTTTTCATGTTTTTAATGTAAACTGGGTTGGTTGGCCAAATAGCGTAGACAATGTCTATTGTATGTAATTTGAGCTCGATTGAAACCTAATGTAAAAGTCATGAAACTTTGATGAAACGATTCTGGTTGTAGCGATTGGATGTATCATTTCTTTTCTTTGTGTATATATTTTTTGTGTTCTTCATCCATATATTTTTCTGTCTGATTCAGAACGTATTTTGAGCCTAGGATTCGTTGCATACCACCCTTTTTTCACACCTTCAGACAAACTGTATATCCTCCAAGTTAACTCTGAATCTTGCAATTTAATTCATCATAGGTTGAAGGCGAAGGCATGGAGGGTGATGTTTTCTATTGGTAAATCTAAATGGTCCTTTTGAAAAACCTTCGACGCTGATCTATTTTATTGTACGATGCTGACATGGCGAGACTGGCTTGGGACCCGTGGCAATTAAAACTGGTGACTTAACTTGAGAGTATTAGTCAGAGTCGGGACCTTCCTATAGTTGTGCCTTCTTAAAATAAACCTAGGATCATTGATGCCAAAAAGGTGTCGAGGATCGATGATCAGGGATAAACCTATCACGTATTTTCCTCTGGGTTAGAGTCCTTGAAACTCCTGATGTTGAAACGTTTCAAGAGTCGGCAATCACAGATAACCTTGTAGCATGGTCTGAACGTTCATCGTCGTTTGGTCTTCTCCATTTCTCTAAGCACGTCGGGTATCGTCCATCAATGATATCATTTCATTCTTCGTTAATGTTTACTCTTTTCTCCTTTTATCGATGCTGAAGGGGATTGGTTTTCGGCGATATCCTTGTGTGATGCTAGTCACGAAAGAAAACTTCCTTTTGCTGATGGCGATGAAGATCAACGCTCGGTGACTACAGTTTTTCGAGTGATTTTACTTCATATTTTAAACCCTTCTGATGTTGAATTTGGGCACATTGGGTGAAATTTTTTGGTTGTTGATTCTTTATTTAAAGGTTAGTACCTTTAAGTCGTTAGTTTTCATAGATTCAAGCAAACTTTGAAATACTTAATGAGATCCAATATGATAAGAAAACGTAACATTTTTCATAATGAAGTTGAATTAGACAGTGCAAAAGATCAAGTGGTACCCAAAAATTAAAATTTGACATAGGATTTTTAGGGTGTGTTGAGTGTCAACAAATGGAGACTTACTAGGCGAAAACATAATCTATGTTCCTCCTTCGGGCTCGGCTGATGCAAAAGTTGGTGGAGAACTTAACTGGTTTTAAATCAGAGCCCCTTTTACCCTTGCATTTGAAATTCTCTAGTTGATGCCTCCGGTTTTGCCTGTGGGGTTTTCAACCTTTATTCCTCCTTATTTTCTTGTAACCCTGACTCATTCCCTCTTTTGACAAGATTCTAGTAGGGAATTCAATGGAACTAGGCCCTTTAGTTACCTTCATTCATTTTATACGGTGATGCTTCGCTACCAATTAGCGTCCATAGCCCCAGTGGGGTCACCCAGACGTCACAGACCTTTGATCTGCTGCCAATGAGCATCCATAGTCTTGACAGAGATATCTACATACCTTCTCCTACTGTGCGCTCATTTGATATAGTTGAATTTTATTTCAGCAACATACCCTTAGCGAGCGGGAGAGGACGACGTCTATTATTTGCAAAAGTATGAGGTGATTAAGGTGAAACTCACTAGTTCTGTCTCTGAGGTGTATGTAGTCTTTTCCATCTTTCCTTCTTTCCCTTAAGGTCCTACCAAACCACCAGGCAGACACTTCTGCATTTCCCCAAAGTTGTTCCTTTACATAGGTTATATAGAGAATCCTTTGAAACAACCATAGGTTCTTCAACGTTTCTTATGTTTGTATGTGAGAGAAGAGTTAGGAAGAGAGTTCACTATATCGCATTATTTAAGGTTAACCATTGTATTTCTTCAACACAATCTTTCAAAAGCGTAGAAGTACAAATAGAAAAAGAAAAAAAAAATCATTTCACAATCGACCTAACTAAAATCAACATCATGAAAATACGCATGCAAAGCAATTTTTTTTTTTTGGAAGTATTGTTTTAGGTCTTGCCCATTCACTGGGAGGGCATCAGGTTCCCCCCTTAGATTCTGTAATCAATAATTTCCTACCCCAATATTCTCGGCCAACTGGAAAGGTCTGAACCACAGATTCTGAAACTTAGAATGTTTGCCTTTAGGCTCGTTTGATCTGTCCCATTTCAGAATTAAGTATCCTAATTCAAAAATATTCTCTTTAGCCTTATTCTTATCAAACCACATTTTAACTATCTGGTGGTGGTCTATGAATTTTAATTTATCTTTCTCCCTTTCTTATTCTAACATGAGTAGGGTGTCAATCCTTTGTTGCATGATTGATGGGGGCTCCCCTCTGGAATCTTGGGCAAGTTGAAGAGACGGAAGATAAATCTCGTTCGGGAGAATGGATTCTTGTCTGTATAATAGAAAGTATGGGGAATTACCTATAGCTTCCTTGGGTGTAACTCTCTCTTTCCATAAAGATTTATGGAGTAGATTATGCCAATTCCTTTGGTTGTCTGTAGCCATTTTCTTTAATATTCTTACCAAGTTCTTATTAGTTAATTTTTCCACTTCGTTTCCCTGTGGATAATAATTTGCAGAGTATCTAATGATGATTCCTTTATCCAAGGAAAACTCTGTTAATAAGGTGGAAGAAAAATAATATTCATTATAAAAAACGAGAATAGAAGGGACACCGAACCTTGTGATTAGTTGTTGTTCTATGAATTGGATTACTACCTTGTCGTTTACATGGGTTAGAGGAATGGCTTCTGCCCATTTTTTGAAATAATCGGTGGCAGTGAGTATGTACTTATGTTTTTTTTAAGAACTTGGTTTAATTTCCCCTATGATATCTAACCCCCATTGCTCAAAAGGCCTAGAGAGGGTCACTAGTTGGAGTGGGATCACTGCCCTCTTTTCTCTCCCAGTGCTTATTTGACAAGTTTTACAGTTTCTAGCATATGTATGAGCGTCCTTGAACATAGTGGGCCAATAATATCTGGCTCTCAATATATTATGAGTGGTGGTGTCTCCTGCAAAATGTCCACCTGCAGAGCCATAATGGAGCTCCTTCAAAATTGTGTCTACATCTTCACGTTCGAGGCATCTTAAAAGTACCCCATCATAATTAACCCGGAAGAGTACCGAATTTATGAGACGATATTGTGCAGATTTTAACCTGAGAGCTCTCATTTCCCTAGGGTTGAGATCATCTGGACAAGTCCCATGGTGTAGAAGATAAGTTATTTTCTCATACCAATACTCTTGTCCTAGGGAAATGTATGAAGTTTCACCACACCATAATGCCATTTCATTCTCCCATCTGGGGTCTTCATTTACTTGGTCCTGAGCTTCAGCTGCCAATTTGAATAACCCTTTTCCTTTGACTAATTTAATAGGTTTTATGTCTAGATCAAATTCTTGAACTATTGCTATCAAGTTTCCTCTTCTTTTCCCCATCTCCTTTTAAGTAAATAGGGATCGAACTGCAGGGTGAGGCACAATTACTTTGGTGTGATGCTTGAGGATGTAAGATCTGAAATATTTTACTGCCTTATAAATCACGTAAGCTTGCTTATATATAACATGATAGTTAAGTTCAACACCTTGGAGGTTAGTGCTCATGAACGATACAGGGGCTTCGTTTTTGTCATCATCCATATGAGTTAATACTGTGGCTAAGGATTGGTCAGAAGTAAAAGTGTAGAGGAATAAATATTTGTTGAAATCGGGACTTCACAGCACTGGAGCTTGAGAGATAGCGGTTTTGATCATGTTGAAAGAAATATTTCGTTCATCATCCCACTTAAACTCAACATCCTTACGAATCATCTTTTGTAAGGTTCTTATAGGTTTTGCGAAATCAAGGGTGAACTTCCTCACAAAATTGATTTTCCCAAAGAATGACTGGATAGCCTTCTTGTTGTGAGGTAAGGGAAGATGAGATATAGGCTTTATCCTTTATGGATCTATTTGAATGCCTTCTTGAGATATAATATGGCCTAACAACCTACCTTCCTTGACACTGAAAATAGTTTTCTTAGGGTTTAAGGATATTTCCTACACCTTTCAAAAATATGGGTTAGGTGTTGGATGTGATCTTCTCTGTTCTTTGAATACATAGTTACATAGTCCAAATACACTACTACACACTTGTTTATTAGTCCCCAAAATGCTACATCCATGGCCCTCTGGAGGGTCACTCCTGCATTGATTAACCCAAAAGGCATGCGTTTATAAGCAAAAGTTCCCCACTTGGTTTAGAAGGTAGTTTTTAAACGGTCTTCCTCTGAAACTAGAACTTGGTTGTAACCTGAGAAACCATCCAGCAAGGAGAAAGTCTCAGAGCCAGAAATGGTCTGCAAGAGTTTCTCCATCGGTGGGACTGGGTAGTTGTCCTCTTCTGAAGCTTTGTTGAGGTTTCTTAAATCTACGAATAAACGAATCTCTCTGGACTTTTTCCTTACAGAAACTAAATTTGCTACTCATGCAGAGTGTCTAACTTGAAAGATAATTTTGGCATCTAACAGTTTATTTAGCTCCTGACACATGAGACGCTCCATGGAAGGGCGGTACTTCCATAGTTTTTGTTGGAAGGGTTTCACTTGAGGTTTTAACGGGATAGTGTGTTGAATGGTACATGTATCATAAGTTTTCAGATATCAGAAGGACCACACAAAGACATCTTGATACTGTCTGAAGATTTTGAGATAGGCCTTCCTTTCCTCCTTAGATATGGTCTTGTCGAGGTTTACTTTTTTTGGGTTTTTCGGGGTTCCGAGATTTATAGTTTCATGCATGGGACAAGAACTACCAGTCTTCGCATTTTTAGACCCCTTAAATCGTTCCTTTAAATCAAAAAGGTTTTCTAAGTTGGCTATCACTTTCGGTATCGTGTGAGACTTTGATTTGTCGATCGACTGATTTATATGGGGGTCGGTTTCTGTCGATTGTTCTTGGAATACTTCATCATCAATAGACAAGTCCTTGAAATTATCTTGGTTAGTCAAAAATTTTATGATTTGTTCATCTCCTCTAAAGACCTTCCAATTAGAAATATTGTTGGGCACTGATGGTTTGTAGAGAAATTTCACAGTAAACCGAGAGGCTTCATAGTCTTCTAGAGGTGATATCCTTGAAGCATCGATGGCCAAAGAATCAACATGAATTTTCTTTGCTCTGGGAATCATTGAAATGTTGAAAGCTTCAAAACGCTATGTTATCATGTGCACTTCATGTTGGTAATTCTTCAGATGCAAAGATTTTCACTGTCTAGTGTTCCTTATTTGTCTGACAATGATTTCAGAATCTCTGAAAACCTTCAATTCTTTGATGTTCAAGTCTATGGATTTTATTAGCCCCTGTACTAAAGCTTCATACTTGACATTGTTATTCGTGCATTCAAATTCTAGTCTACAAGACAGTAAATGTCATTTGCCTTTCAGATTAATGAGGATACACCCTACTCTTGACCCTTCTTACGATTTAGATCCATCAAAATAAAGGGTCCAAACTTGTGAGAAACATGCATCAGCTTCCCCTTCCCTATTAGCTTCCTCTTTTCCTCATGTTGGTTCTGTGATTTCTAATGCAGGTTCTTGGTAGAAGAGGGTTTCCTCCGCCACTGTTAGCAATTCTTGTCGGAAAATCATTTCAGAGTTTTGAGTAAAAGGGACATCAGATGAGAGAGGGGAGAAGTTCCCAAAGTAGGAATCATATGAATAATTGCCTAGCATAGGTAAATTTGTCAATGAGGGTTTGTTTAGGGTTTCTAGGTCAATGACAGTATGTTTCAGATATCTTTCCCTATCGATTCTGATCATATTTTTGTGTCCCTTTAATGGTAGACAGAGGTGTGCCTAGTTTGTACTAATGTATCTGTTTAACTTCTCAGAACAATCTCATCTTAATAATAGTCCATAAGCTTCTGGGATGTCTACTACAATGATGTCAATCACTTAAACAAAATTAGGATGTGTCGCTATTCTGATCATCACATCTTTGATTTCTCCCATGACCTTGACCTGGGTTCTGTCTAGTTGTATTACATGTTTGTCACTTTTGAGAGGGACCACATTTAGTTTTTTCCAAATAGAGAGTGGCATAGCATTAGAGAATGCTCCTGAATCGACCAAACAGTTATGGAGGTTTTTATTGAAGACTTCAAAGATTAATAGAAATGATGGAACAAAAGGTTTTCCTTTCTTATCTTCAAAGAAAGCATTCATAGTTGGTTTATTCCCTAGATATGTGGGGGTTAGATTCTTTCCTGGGTCATTACTGGTCATAGCATTTTCTACTAATTTCAAATATTGTATTAGGAAGTCCTTTTGTTAAGGGATTATACATATTTCCATAACTGATATATTAGCCTTCAGCTTCTTCAAATCTTCAACTACGTTGTAATCCATCTTGGGCGATTCTTGTGTATGGATGCTTATGGGGTTCTTATGGGGAGAAAAAGGTGATTTCAGGTGATTGGGAGTTGATATTCCTCCCGAAGTTTGTCTAGTATTAAGTTCATTTGAGACCGGTTGACCCCTACCTCGTCTTTGCACAACCAAGACTTTAGTGGGTGGTTCTTGAACTTCAAACAGGTCATCAAAAGGAATGGCTAGGTCAGGATCCCATATCAACATGGTTTTTTATTCTGGTGGAGAAATTTCTTCCTGATCAGTGATATTCATAATTGAACTGCTTGAATGTTCGATTAGGGAAACCTCATATAGAAACCAGTTGGCCATCAAATTCATGGCATGTGCCCATTGGGGACAATCCCTTTCAGAGTGGTTTTTCTGATGACAAGTGCAAAAAGAATCAGATGCTACATTTCCGAGAATGATGTTTAGGTTGGCTGGGGGAGGTTCAATTGCTTTGAATGGTGGATTTGTTTTAAACAAAGGCTTATAGGTTCTTTGGCCTTGGTTTACCTCCCCTACACTTCTCTTCATGTCTATGATTTCATTTGATAACTTCTTAACCATGCGTTGCAGGTCCTTTATGTCCCTACTTCCCTTTTCAATTCCTTGTTCTGTTTGTTTTCCTGGGGTCTAGTAAGCAATAGTCCTCTCCTGGGAGCAGGTTGAACTTCTTTCTTAACTAGAGACACCTGGCCCTATTTACATCCTTTCATTTGGAAATATATCATTTTGGCTTCTTCAAAATTCTTAGCTAGGGTTAGTTTGGCATCTCTCTTCACAAACATAGAAATAGAAGCTGTGAGAGCATTAGCATTACCTTGATTTGCAATTCCTGAGTAGGTTTAGCTTTGGGCTAGAATTTGTTTAAGATGGTAGTGAATATTTAATTCAAATCTTTGACTCTTTACTTCGAACTCATGGTGGTGGCGACCAACTCAGCCATCAGAGCTCCCGCAGTAGTTTCTTCTACAAATTTATCTAGAAAATTCTTTTGAAACTTTGTCCAACTTGTTATGGATCCTACAGGTCAGTTAAAATACCATGTGGAAGCCAAATTATCGAAAGTATAGGGGAATAGCCTGCATACTACGTTTTCATGTTGGACATTCATAAGTCTGATTTCTAGTATTAATTTATTAATATGATCTTCAAGCAATCCCGAGGTCTTGGGGTCAAAATTAGGAAGTAAATTCTCTGGAATTCTGGGAAGGTTATGTACTCATTCAGGGATGGCCAAAGAATCTCTTTCCAAACAAGGTTGATTTTTCTAAGGTGGGTTTCCCCTTTCTTCATCATGGTCATTGTTGTCTTCCATATCTTCAGATCTTGAGTTAAACTCTTTCTCTTCCAAAAATTTTTCTGTCTCAGAGACGTCACCGACTGGCGTTTCAGGGATTAACTTAAGAGGATGTTCGATTTTGGTGATTGCGAAATCTATTAGGTATTCTACTGTGTGTAGAAAAACATAGTCGGGGGTGTCGACCACTGGTTCTTAATATTTTTCTTCGAGGAAGTATTAGAGCTAAAGACAACACATCGATCTGTCGAGTGTATGCTCTTGTGATTCTTCTAAATTGATTTAATTCCTCATGAGGAAGAGCATAAGGTATATCAGGGAACAAGCATTCTACCTCAGGCTAGAGTGAGTTACTCATTTCTGGAGTACTCATTGTGTCTGGGTTGTCCTAGGAATGACTAGCCATGCATGTGGGTTGTTTTGAATGTACATACTATCTAAAATATTATATGGAATATATATTCAACCATTCATTCTTCAGGCCATCCTTATAGTGCCAGTTTTGTTGATGGGTCCTATATCCCTTTAACTCAATAACAGGAACCAAACCTGGCACTAAGGACTAATTAGACTCTGCAACATTTAATGGTGGAATGGTTCTCCAGATCTTGCGATACGGCCAAAATAATCAATGGGATTTACGTTTTCTTGTGAAGGTTTCTCAAATTCAGTTCAGAGGTTCTCTTTTTTGTGTTTTTCTCTTAGGAAACACTGATATAAGATAAATCCGGTATAAACCAACTAGGTAACAAAGTGGGAACAAACTAAACTACTAGAGAAGAGGTTGAGCTAGGGATAACCCTTTACTCGAGCGTGCAGGCAATGATCGCCAACCATAGGCCTAGTACTAATACGTTAACCATGTGAATATTCAAATTACTGACTGAGATACAACTGATCAAAAGAAAACATGCATGTGATAAATGACGACAAGTAAAATAATTCACTCAACTATAATCATCCATCAGATAATAACACAATGATTCATTTTCATCATTAAAGAAAGAACTGTAAAACATTGCATTAGATAACTTATCAATATATTTAATAGCTCTTACTCATTACTGCATCCATTCATGAGATGAGATAGGAAATAGTTCTTCTCCACATCCAATCATACACGCATTTGATGAAAAATTAAACTTGTCTTTGGTCCAAAAGGACTTCTCAATTAAAGGCAGCTCCAAAATAATTCTTAACAAAACCAAAAATGAGAATTTCTTGCAACAAACATCAACCCTTAACTAATCAGTCGATGCTCCTATTTATAACATAAAATTAACTAAAAATAATGGCTAAATTGCAGATGAGTAAAACATAATTCGCCATGTGGCATTATCTCCTATCAGTTTGTCTAAGAGTCATCTCAATATATCACTTAAAAGGGTGACTCTTCTCGTACTCTGACCATTGGATGAACAACTCCTTGCAGGTGTTGGCATATGGGAATCAATGTTGTTCCATCGGGCCACATAAATTTCTCTTATCTCTACCGCATGTGCTCGATACTTGAGTAGACTGGTAATTAACTATTGTAGTATAGCTTGAGATTTGATCAGGTGTGCCATAAACTTTCACACCTGACCTGGCGCTATCTCTGTTACATTTTTTATTTCTTCAGCCCATGATGAAACTTGTTCGGTGTGTGCTTTGACTATGTCACATAAGTTGGCGAAGTCATCGGGCATGCCAAAATCAGAGAGCCTGATATCCTTCATTTCCTTGTTGATTTTGATCCAGTTCTTCTCGCACTTGCCCCATTTTCTTGAATTTCTCGATTAGGCACCCGAGCTATTCTTGTCCAATACTCGGAGGCATATTTCCTGCAATCAAAAAATTAAATCCTTTAGAGACCACGTATAGAGTAACACTGGGTAAATACATGTATAAAGTGTATGAATGATAAATCCAGACTGGTACATACCTGTAAAGCCCGCTAAACCTAGTTATTCGATACTTGCGGGATCTCTGCAGCTTTCGAATCGCTTGCTTCGCTTATGTTAGCACCGTCATTTTTATTTTAGTCAGGATGGGTCTGTGTGTCATAGCATGAAAGATTGGGTACATAATAACTTGAGAGTCAAAGTCACATTAGTGGCCAATTGGCCCTTGGAGTCAGGAAAGGATGTTAGAGCCAAACATGTGTTAAGAGTACGAGTATGTTCCAAAAGATTCGGGTCCTGTCATAAGGGAAGTCATTAGGTTCCTCAGGTTGAGGCAACTTGTTTAAACATAAGTCACGTCGGCAAGTGAAACAACCATCATCAGCTTATCATGAAGGCTGGAAGAGTAAAAAATCATGGCGCTCATGTTACGAATGCCCTACAACTCCCATCGGTTGTATCCCATGCGCCCCAAAATGTATTCGACGCGTGGATGTGCCACAAAAAAAATTAAGTTCGCTTTAAAACATCCAGTCACCATGAATTCAGTATTCCCTGGCATGTTTCCACCCACTTCCCTCTTTATTATAAATTATGGATGTTCTTCATGTATTCTACTCACTAGTCGAGCTTATTCACTGTAGGTAGTTCGTCTCGTGATCTCAAATTGATCAAGTTTTCTGGTTCGGTCCCTCGCCAAGTTCCCCGTACATAAGACAGATACGTGTCGCACCATGGGAACCCCTCAAAACATAAGAAGGGGCATGCAAAAAAGCAAAAGTGCCAGGCTTGATCCCCAAAGCACCTAGGTTTCATTCTTACTCGCACCGGGCATTCCCGAGGTTTCAAAGGGAGGTTCCTACCTGTGCACGGAAACGATGATATCACATTGTGCGCAGGCCGAAGTTGAAGAATTTGTGCCGGATGGAACGACATTGGAAGACATGCTTCCCTAACAACAGATACCCTAGAGAACAGGAAGGCCAAGGAAGAATAAGGAAGTTGGGGAAACCTAAATCCCAAGTGATTTGTGCGCAAGATTGGCTGTCAAGTAATTACTTATGCGTGTTATTCGGCTAGAGCCTGTTGAAGTCTCAAGTCGGGGAAGCGGGAGCAGAACGAGGAAGACATATTCCATGGATGCTAATGTTTGAGAGCCGACTCAACAGTAGAAACAGTCCCAACTTTCCATCACCGAACTCTACCAGGAAAATAGAGAATTAAGACGATAGTTGGCGGAAAAGACCCTTGAGGTGTCAGTATCACAAGGTCATGAAGGGAACGTGACATGGATTAAGAGACAGCTCCGAGAAGCATAATATACAATTGTGCAGCTACGTGAAGCACAAATGGCATCGACAAAACAAAATATGAAACATCTTGGAGAACGTGAAGTAGCCAGGGAGAAATTCTGCGCGGATCTTGCCAACATGCAAAAGAGACAGGATTAAGTAAATATCTTTTTTATTCTTAGATGTGGCACCAATATTGACAGTTTGAAGATTTTTCATGTTTTTAACGTAAACCGGGGTGGTTGGCCAAATAATGTAGACAATGTCTATTGTATGTAATTTGAGCTCGATTGAAACCTAATGTAAAAGTCCTGAAACTTTGATGAAAGGATTCTAGTTGTAGCGGTTGGATGTATCGTTTCTTTTCTTTGTGTATGTATTTTTTGTGTTCTCCATCCATATCTTTTGTTGTCTGATTTAAAACGTATTTTCAAGCTTGGGATTTGCTTCATAGCACCTCTTGTTCGTTCCCTTCAGACAAACCGTATTTCTTCCAAGTTAATTCTGAATCTCGCAATTTAATTCATCCTGGGTTGACAGTGAAGGCGCGGAGGTTGACATGTTCTATCAGTAAATTCAAATGGTCCTTTTGAAAAACCTCTGATGCCGATCGATTTCATAGTACGATGTTGATGTGGCGAGACTGGATTGGGACATGTGGAAATTAAAATCGGGGACTTAACACACGAGTATTATTCAGAGTCGAGCCCTCCCAACAATTGTGCATTCTTAAACTAAACCTGGGATCTCTGATGCCAACAAGGTGTTGGGGATCAGCGATCGGGGATAAACCTATCGCATATTTTCCTTTGGGTTAGCGTCCTCAAAACCCCTGATGTTGAAATGTTTCAGGAGTTGACGATCGGAGAAAAACTTGTAGCGTGGTCCGAATGTTCGTCGTGGTTTGGTCTTCTCCTTTTCACTAAGTGCACCGGGTATCATCCATCAGTGATATCATTTTTTTCTTCGTTAACGTTTACTCTTTTTGCCTTTTATTGACGTTGAAGGGGATCGGTTGTTGGTGATATCCTTGTGTGATGCCAGTCATGAAAGAAAAATTCCTTTTTCGGATGCCGATGAAGATCGACGCTCGACAACTGCGGTTTTTCGATTGATTTTCCTTCATCTTTTAAACCCTTCCGATGCCAAATTTGGGCACATCGGGTGAAATGTTTTGGCTTTTGATTATTTATTTAAGGGTTAGACCTTTTAATTTGTTAGTTTTCATATATTCAAGAAAACTTTGAAAGAATTAATGAGATCCAAGATGATAAGCAAAGGCAACATTTTTCACAATGAAATCAAATTAGATAGTGAAAAAGATCAAGTAGTACCCAAAAAGTAAAATTTGACATAGTATTTTTAGGGTGTGTTAAGTGCTCAACATGCCCTTGATCTGTGTGTCCACAATCTGATCATTGGATGCTTTTTGTATGCATTTGGGGTTGAGCTCTGTTGGTGTCAGTTACTCTGCTACTTCTGAGGTGTCCAATAATGGTGGGAAATAAGGTCGAAGGTAATCCACATTGAACACTAGGTTCAAGCCAAGGAAAGGAGGAATGTTGAGCTCAAAAGAATTATCCCCCAAATCCTTGGTGATGTTGTAAGGCCCATAACAGAGTGGGCGAAGCTTCTGATGGGATCCTGTAGAGTGTTCTTTCTGCAAGTGCAACCAAACTTTGTCGCCCACCTGAAACTTATGTGGCACTCGATGTTGATAATGGCGCTGCTTGTACTTATCATTGGACTTCTGTAGGATATACCGAACCTGTTGGTGGATGTGTTGGATCCTCTCAATGAATCGAGTGGCTTTGTCAACATTAGTTGAAGAGGGATATGATTCGGTTGAGGTGACCGCAAGGGGAAGTGAAACATCTATGTGACCCAATGGTTTGAATCCCAACCCCACTTGAAAGGGGTTGTGGTCAATTGAGCTATGCAAATCTCAGTCGTCGCTATGCTGGACATACGGAAGGCTCTCCTCCCATGTGAGAGGGTGCTTGGAATTATACATGCATAGTATATGCACAATCATTCAATTTATGACCTCGGTTTGACCATCTGTCTGGGGGTGGAAGGTCGTCGATTTGGTGATCATGGTGTCCAGCAGTGACCAAAGGCTCGACCATAATATGCTGAGAAATCGAATGTCCTGATATGAGAAAATGGTTTGTGGTATTCCAAAATGTACCCAAGCTCGTTCAAATAAGAGCTTGACAGTGGCCTCTACTGTGATGCTCTTCTTGCAGAAAACCATAACCACCATCTTAGAAAAGCAATCAACAACCACAAAAACACAGTCATTTCCTCGCTTAGTGGAAGGGAGACACGAGATGTATTCCATTGATATGGATTCCCATGGTCTGTCAAGAGTAGGAAGAGGGGTGTACAGGCCCTGTTTCTTAGTGGTCAGTTCGGAAATAGTGCAGGAAGTGCAGGGTTTGATATGCTTATTGACCTCTTGTTAAGGTTTCAGCCAGTATAAATGCTTCTGTAGCATCGCCACTGTGTTTTCGACATCGAAGTTTCTTGCCACCTGATTGTAGTGGGATTCCTAGATCATACTTGCTCACTCGCTTGATGGAATGTAGATATGGCCTAGACGACACAACAACCCATCCTAAAGATGGAAATTATTGACAACTGCATTTGCACCCAACATTTGGTAGGTTGTGGCAAAGTCTGACTCTGTCTCATAGAGTTGGGGCCATCCATAGATATCATGGCCGCACGAGTCTAACACCATGGTGAGTGTCATGATTGGTGGTCTACTGAGGCAATCAACGACAAAGTTGGTGCTTCTTTTTTTATAATTGATGTTGAGGTGGAATTGTTGTAAGTATGTGGACCACTTTTGATGGCAGTCATTCTGCAATTTGCCTTGTGTTTGCATGAACTGCAGTGGCTTATGATCAGAGTGGATCACTGTCTCCTTCCCAAGAATGTAATGTCTCCATTGGCGGCAGGATTGCATAATGGAGTACATTTCTTTGTCGTAAGTAGGGTACTTCCGGACAACATCTAATAATGTCTCACTATGATAGGCCACGGGGTGGTCACGCTGAGTGAGAATGGCGCCCACAACATAGTCTGAAGCATCTATCTCGATCTCAAAGGGTTGTTGTAGGTCTGGTAGTGAAAGTACTGGGGCTAAGCACAAGAGCTTCTTAAAATCATCGAACGCTTATTGTTGGGACTAGACCCATTCAAATTTCTCCTTACCACCACCCCTGGTTAGTTGGCTGAGGGCCCATGCAATATGGGATAATCGTAACACAAACCTGCGGTAGAAATTGGCAAGGTCCAAGAAGCTCTGAATATTAGTGAGTGTGGTTGGGCTTGGCCAGTCATGGATTACTTGGATCATAGATGGATCCACATGTACGCCATGCTGATCAACGATGTATCCTAGGTAATGGACCATGTCCATTCTGAAGGATCATTTTTCCAAGTCGGCATATAGCTTGTGTTGTTGCAGGGTGTACATAACCTACTCAATATGTTGCAAGTGTTCTACTCAAGTCTTATTTTAATTGAGAATGTCATTCAGATACACCACTATAAAATTATTAGTGAATGGTTGCAAGATATCATCCATCATCCTCATGAAAGTGGCTGGAAAATTTGTCTAACTAAAGAGCATGACCAACCATTCAAAAAGGCCTTCCCTTGACTTGAAGGTGGTATTCCATACATTTGTATGTTCTATCGAGACTTGGTGGTAGCCATACTTCAGATCAATCTTACTGAAGTATTTGGCCCCCGTGAGTTGATCAAGGAGGTCGTCGATTCGAGGAATCAGGTACCGGTTTCTGACTGTGATTTTATTCAGAGCTTGGTAATCAATGCAGAGTCGCTAGGTTCCATCTTTTTTCTATACCAACACGATTGGGCTCCCACAAGGTGATGATCTAGGACAGATTTGACCCTTTTGGAGAAGTTCTTGTATCTATCTCTTGATCTCCTCATTCTCTAATAGAGAGCGGTGATAGACTGGCCCATTGGGCAATGGTGTGTCAGGGGTTAGATCGATGGGGTGCTTGACCTAACAGTGCAAAGGTACCCCGGTAGGTGAGGAGAAGATATATGAGTATCCCAGATGTGGCTATGATATTTCGCTCATTCTGAGAATGAATCATGAAGAAGACAAACTTCCCCATATGAGAGATGACCTTCCTACATTTCTTAGCAGAGATCAAGGAAATAACACTAGGTGGGACTATCTCGGATATCCTATACAATTTCCTATTCAAAGTAATAATAAAACTACGAGGCCTAGACTCATATAAAACATGACCTTTCCATAAATAAGGTTGGCCCAAAAGAACATCACAAAATTTGAGAGGAGAAACATCACACAATACCTCGTATTTGAAGGGCTTGATGTCGTATGAAAATCGACATTGTTGGCTGACACAAAGATTGCTTCCTTGGTGGATCCATCCAATGGTGTAGCGTTGTGGGTGCGACGTTATCAGTAGGGCCAACCGCTTGACTACCTCTACTGAGATGAGGTTATTTTGGCTATCACTGTCAACGATGAATTACAGTGGGGTGCCTTTTACCCACATCTATGAATGGAAGAGTCGCTCTCCTTCTTCTGGCTTGTATTGTTCACCAGGCTAGATCTTGGTGGTAGCAATGGTGGCACTGGGTTCCACATCAATGATCTATCTTCCTCTTTCTAGTTTTGACTCAGAGTCAGAACCCACATTTGATTTAGAGGCTTTCACTTCGGCCACCAGTAACTGCTTTGAGCGGCAGTCAGCAGTGTTATGCCAAGGGATCTTATGGAAGTCACACCACTTCCCGGTATATTTCTTTGTCTTTCTGGTGTCCTTCTTTGCTTGCGGCTTGGAATGGTTGTCCTGATACTATCCATAT
>JASDQU010750739.1:21369-32025 GCA_032191745.1 Picea mariana
TCTGTTGTGTGAGGGCTTCCTCAAGAAACATTTTGAAAGGATCTCTTGTCCCGTCATATTTCTTTTATCCTTCCATGAGAGCTCTCTTGGGCATGTGAGAGCTTTTTTCCTCAAGAGAAACAAGCTCGAGACCCAATTCTTTGTACTCCGACCTCGTTGGGAACATGCACTAAGATGACAAGGAGCAGACCGCTCTGATACCAATGATACATATTTTATGAGAAGAATGAAATGAATACAGATTATTAACATATGCTTAACAAAGAATAACAGAGATACAATAAAGTTGGTTTTCTGTTCAATAAGGAAATAAGTTGAAACTATAAAATGCAACGGAAAACAAGCTTGCTAGAATGCTGGCGACTTATCTCGTAGAAGAGATGTCATGGATGCACTCATTCACAAGAAGATGGTTACAATGAGGCTCTGAAGGCCTTTTACAATAAACATGAATTTCAAAAACCCTAGACATCCAAAAACCTAACCCTAGGAGATGAAGCACCAAAAGTCATGTGGGCTCCGTTTGGGTAAGTCAGTACATCAACTTCCTGGGGTCGTAACTTTTGCATACAATCTCCGTTTGACGTGCTCAATACCTCGTTAGAGAGACATATCCGAGGAATACAACTTTGATGTGAGAAACATCGAAGAAATTTCCATATTGCTCCCCATTTTCACAGAAAACGTCGTTTAGGGCCTCAAAACAACTCTAGAAGTTCAGGACCCGGAAAGCTGCTAAAAATAGTAAATTATCAAAATTGCCAGAAAATTGTTTTGAGACAGTTCGAAAAGGTGGGTGGCCACTGATATCCACCTGGATCAAGGGAACATAGTTATATAAATATTGGCGGATAGAAGAAAGAAAGTATTGGTTGATAATACATGTGTAAAGAATGATGGGTTCATTCTAGTTAATAGTTGGATTAATGGAAGTCATTGAATTATTTTTGTAAACAATTCTGAGATCACTTTGTGAATTTTTGTAATTGTTGCCAATAATATATATATATATATATATATATATATATATATATATATATATATATATATATATCATGTGCATGAGATACTGACAACTTGTTGGTTGAGTGAAGGTTGAGGAAAATTGCAGGAGGAATGGTCTTGGATATGGCATGGATGTAAGCCCATAAGGAAGAATGATATCTACAATTGCAGAGCCAAACATTATGAGTAGAAAATTCATTCCTGGGAATTTTATTTCCTGTATATAAAAAAAAATTGAGAAATTAATAGTTACAAATTGTTACATGATTATGCTAACAATTGGTTTGGTTGATTGAAGGTTAAGAAAATTGTAGGAATAATGGTATTGGGTATGGCATTGCTATAAGCCATAATAAATATTTATGCCTGCAGCTGCAAGAAGAAAACGAATTATTAGTTGGAAGCTCATGCTTGGAAACTTTGTTTTCTTGTATAAAACATATTTGACATTTATGATTGAAATTTTTATAACAATATCTCATTATGACTACATTTTTATAATATAGATGCGATGGTGGATATTGAATTTTGAAGCTCGTGAAAAAGGACACCAGAAGGACATCAAGCTCAATGATCAAGGCATGGAATGAAGAAATCCCAGTGGACTTGTTGCAGTTAGAGTTCTTGAAGCCGCAACTCTGAAACTTCCTGGCCGAGTGCATTGGAGCCCTAGAGAGAAGTGGAAAAACCTGAGGGACTGCATGCCATAGAAAGGGGTTCATTTCTTTGGGTTGTGCAGAGTTGAGAGGGAAGGAGAGCTTGTTGGTTGAAATTGCTTCCAGAAATATAAATTATGAAGATCATTATACATGTTTTGGGTCGGAATGCCTATGTATACACGTTTAATTTTAGGCTAGAGTGTCTATGTATATAAGAGTTGGTTATATTTCCTATGTGGATTAATGCCAAAGAGCCTAGATTTGTAATGTTAATAACATTGGAATGGTGTGGTGCACTGAGGACAGTGCCAAAATAAGGGGAGGGGGATGTAACACCTCGATTTTAACCCTTATAAACAAGAATGTATTATGTAATTGTGACTTAGGCTGGTGAATCGGTAAAGTGGAAAAGGGGCCTGAGTGCCTAGGAAATGTAATACTTCATATACATTAATAAAACACATTGTTGGTTGTAAGACAGACAAGGAAAAAATATATAGGGTGATATGATTCCACGAGAGAGGGGGTTTAAGGGGATAAGTATTTTTATTATATTTTTATTTACCCATAATTGATTTTATGGAGAAAAGGGGTTACATGAGATTCTTGGGGGAGGCCATGTGGTTCTTGATTTTGAAGTAATTATATAAACCCATCTTTGCTTTGGGTTGGGGGACACACACTTGTTCTTATTCATATATTGATGAATTTACTGTGGTAGGTGATACGTTTGATGAAGATTGGACTAACCTTGAAAAAGTTCTAAAACAATGTATAGAGACAAATATTGCATTGAGCAATGAGAATTTTTTTATGATAATGATTGAACGAATCATATTAAGTCACCATGTGTCAAATAAATGAATAAAGGTATATCCCACCAAAATAGAAGTAATTTTAAACATGATACCTCCAACTAACTAGAAGGAAGTATGAAACTTCGTAGGTCATGCATGCTACTATTGACAGTTTGTAGAAAATTTTACAAAGATAGCCCTACCCCTATTCAAACTGATTACAAAAAATGTTGACTTCTATTGGGACAATGAATGTCAACAAGCCTTTGATATACTTAAGGAAAATATCTCCTCAACCTCATTTTTTAGAAGACCAAACTGGAGCATTCCATTCGATATCTCGACCGATGCATCATATTCAACCATAGGAGTTGTACTCGGTCAAAAGGAAAATCTCTTAACTTATGATATTTATTTCATAAGTACGAATTTCTCTCCAGCTGAATTAAATTACACCATGACTGAAAAAGAGTTCCTTTCAATGGTCTATGCAATTAATAAATTTAGGCACTACATCACAGGGTATGAATTATTTTTTCATACTGACCACTCTGCCATTAAGTACTTAATGAATAGACCTATTAAGAATGGTATGATCACCAGATGGATGTTGTTGTTGCAGGAATTCGACATCACCATTGTGGATCAAGCAAGTAAGGAAAATTAGGTAGCATACTTTCTCTCTAGACTTGATAATAAATGTGAGAACATTCCTTTTGATGACAATTTTCTCGATGAAAATTTATTATAAGAAATATCTAGTAATTCACCATCATTCATAAAAATAGAAAATTATCTTACTACGGGAAATTTTTCACCTCACTTATCACCCAAGGAAAAGAGAAGGATTGTTAAAATGAGTGCTCCATACTCTTGGATTAAGGGATGTCTCTTTTACACTAGTCCTGCAATTATGATTCGTTGTTATGTAAGAGAAGATGAGATGTTCAACATCCTCAAAGCATGCCACGATTAACCCTATAGGGGTCATTTTTCAGATCAAAGGATAGCTTAAAAAATCCTCCATTCAGGCTATTTATGGGCTACTATCTTTCAAGATGTCAAAAAGTGTGTTCATGAATGTGACATTGTCTAAAGGATGGGTTTTCCAGTTCAAGTAGATGATATGTCACTTCAATTGCAAGTCCTTATATGACCCTTTGAAAAATGTTCCTTAGACTTCGTAGGGCTGATCAACCCCCCATCCAAGGTTAGGAAGTACATTTTAGTCTACACTGATTATGTTATGAAATGGGTTGAAGAAAAGGATTAGAGAAACATAAATATCAGTAGTGGATTTACATTTTCAATATATTATTACTCTCTTCGTGGTACCCATAGAAATTGTTACTAACGAGGGGACCTAATTTACATCTAAGTTGGTACAACAAATTAATCAAAAGTATCTCATTAAGCACAACAAATATTCCCCATACCACGTAGAGGCCAATGGGCAGGTGGTGTCAACAAATAATATTTTGGAAGGAATTATGACAAAGACAGTACAACTACACAAGCAGGATTGGGTAGACATACTTCTAGAAGCCTTCTGGTCTTACAAGACAACACGAATGAGTACTACTAGTTTTTCCCCATATGATTTAGTGTATGAGAAACATGTTATTATTCTGATATAATTTCATATTAAAACATTATGAATGACATTAGAATTGGGGATGGCCCTGACCAAGGATCAAAAGGAAAAAATTGTTCAACTTACCGAGTTGGACAAAATGTGTTAGTAAGATTTCCAACACACCGATCTCATCCAACAACAAATGGAAAAATTCCATGACATATTCATTAAGAAGAAACCGTTCAAGGTAGGTGTCTGGGAATTTTTTTTCATCTCCATATTCAAGGACTTCAAGGGAAATTTTAACACATGTTGGCTTGGCCCCTATGAAATTAAAGATATCTTCAACAATGGATCTATTAAGATTCATACTATAGATGATGAGAAGGTCCCCTTATTTCTTAATGGGCACAAACGTAAGTTATATCAAAATCTCAAATCTAAGGGGTAGTTTGTCAATGATATCATGGAGCAAGTTGAATTGTAGATGGTAGGTGAGGGGGTTTCCCCACAACCTTCATCTTCTTAGTTCTTCCAATCTCAATAAAAATAAATAAAAAATAACAATAAAAGGTAAAGAGAAAATAATGCTCAGTTGTGAAAACTGGGAATTATAGCACAAATGGGTTAGAACCTCACTTGAAAACAAGGTTTCTATATGATGAGGTTCCCAAATAAAAGTGTGTCTTGTGATGGTTCATTTTTTTAATTTCTTCAATTATTTTATGGTTTTCACATTGGATGATGGTGGATTCATTAAGGCCCTCCTTCCAATAATATTGGCTCATCGAATTGAACTCTTTATCTAGGCTTAGATATTAGATATTGTGACAATTACTTGGGATTTATATTCCTTAATGATAAATTCTCTTGTTGAAAACAATGGGGATGCATCACTGACCCCTGAATGTCGAATACTGTAAGTTACTCGACTTCAATAAATCCATTCGTACTCGACATGATGCATTGGATTACCTTGATGCTCATTGACATTATTGGTGTAAAATCTCATGTTGGTTAATGGAATCCATTAATGGTCGGTAATCCAACGATTACATTCAATGTTCAACTTCAATAAATCTATTCACATGGAAAGGAATGTAAAAAAATGGTTAAGGATGAATATTTTGTCCCAATTCAACTAGATAAAGCATGCACCATTTAGTATTCAATTTTTTAGCAGTGTTCCTATTCTTGTTCCTATTCCTGTTTATGTTCCTATTCTTATTCATGTTCCTGATCCAATTTTTTTTTCGCTTCCAGGATTATTTTCATACAGTGGTTCTATTTCTTACATATTCTATATCATTTATGGTGATTAATAAGAGCATGGAGCTCCTTTATAATGCATGAGCAGTATGACACCATGACTACACCATGGATTGCTACCAGCATCATATGCATATCTATATTCTCTGGTAAGTATTCCATAATATAGAGTTTTCTTCTACTTGATCCAATCCAAAACAAATTCCTTGCTTCAGAACACATAACTTAGGAATTTCATAAGAGGTATGGTTCAACAGAGTTGATTCAATCAAGCGGTAAGATACAACTCTAGGTAATCGAGGCTTGGATAAGTTATTAAATGTTTATTTTTTTCATTAAATTTTGAAATTTGAATACTATAGAAACCTTTGAATATAATTCCAACTATGAACCTATCACCCTGAACCGTTGCACATGCATCGAATTGACCACCTCTATTTAGCATCATTACATAATCCTCCATCGTTGGATACATGAATCACCATCACTTTCAAAATTATTACATCGAATCATCACCATATGCATTTGGTAAATCGAATCATGATGATCAAATTTCCATGATCATGATTTCTCATCAACTCTCGTTTTGACCTCATTGTCATTGTATCATGAAAACACCTCTTCCTATAAATTGAGCCAAATACCATTGACAAACCTTGCATCTCTTGCTGGGAGAAAGAATGAAGAACGCACTCAAAATCGAACTAGATGGAGTCGAGCTATTGGAATCCTATCCAAAATGCAAGAAGAGAATAGAGAAGGTAGGTTGGCTAGCTTTCTTCCTGAAGTGCAACGAGAACAATTCAGAAGTTAGCAAGGCATTCACATTAAAGTTTGATATAATCAACCAAACCAATAGGGATTTGGAGCTCACGATCTCATAGGACTCTATTGCGTAGGAAACAGGGATCCCTTAAGACAACAAATGTTGGTTCAAGAGCAAGAAGATAGAGAAATCAAGTTGGGCTCCATTCCTGAAAACAACCAGCATCAAGATAGAGTGGTGTAAGTGGACATTGTCATTTTTATTGAAAAGGAGATATTGAAACCTACTGATTATACTACAGAAGTATATTACATGCGAGGGTCATTTCATCCTCACGTTCCTTTACCATATCAGGCTCTTATTGCATTTCAAAGGACAAAATCTTAAATTTCCCTAATTTTTATGGAAGTTGTTGACCAAGATGGAAGCCATGGCACAAAGAAAAAATTACACCAAGACGATGGAGAGAAATTTACATCATCACAATCTTGTGAAACTATTAGTTTTAGAGGAGCTTGGGAAGGAAAATGACATCTGGGAGGATTTCATAGCCTGTAACTAGTTTGGGGAAGTTCAAAAAGAAGAAAATGAACATGAGCCTAAGGAAACAGGGATAGAATGTGAAGAGGTTGAAGAGAAACCTGAAGGTGATGAATAAAAGCCTACGGAGTCCGAAAAAGAATGTGGAGAAGCTGAGGGGATTGAAGTGGAACTAGAGGAAGCAAAAAGGGAATAGGGCATGAACGAAGCCGACCCCGAGTTCAAAGAAGAGAACGAAGACATCCAGGTGAACATGAGAATAAATAATCCTAAACCATAGGGAAATAGAGGGGTTTCGGTGTCACCTACTCCACCAAGGATGACAAGGAGTTGGGTCACCAAACTTGCTAAAGAATTAAGTCAACCTCATAGAACAACAATGAAAGAGGTAATACTTGAAACCCCTCCCAAGAATAAGCATTCAAAGACTCTGGTGACATGGTAATTGTGCATGAGAAGTCTATAGAGAATAATGAATTGCATGGTGACCCCCGAAATCACGAAAATTGTTGAGGAAATCCAATCATGTAGTTTTCCCACAAATGAAATCCTAGGAGAAAATTCGATGGATGAACTAATTGGTGTTAACAAATCAGAAGGAAAGGAAAAGAGGGTTGTTATATTAAAGAGAAAATTCAGGGAGATGATAGTATTAGGTGATTTCATTACAAACAAAAATATACTTTTGAAAGATTCTAGTGTCAGATTCCAAGAAGAAATTTCATGATTGAAGAAGGAGAGAAAGAGTCCGCTAAGGAAGGCCCGATGATGGTATAGGAGGGCCAAGAATCTTCACCTACATAATCAAAGGATCAAGGCTATACTTGAAGGATTGCAACCAAGGACTTCTAAACTCAATGTATCTTCTCATGTGATCATCCTAACCGAACAAAGGACTCATAAAGTATCAACAATTTTGAAAATTCTTTTTGAAGGGGGACTCAAGGTCCAGTTTTGCATGAGGACATGAAACTCCTCAAGCATGTGGGAGATATAGGGTCCTTATTTTGATGTGTTTTCGTATAGTCAATAAGACCTTGTCTTACTATCTACCATGCCATTTTCCATCCTATTACCCTACAATGGCATATCTTTTACCATTTTTCCTTCAAAATGCATTTTTGGTTCAAAGGTAATTATGTTAGCCTAAGTATTTCATTTTTCCTTGTTTAATTAATGAAATGTGTTTAATTACTTGAGATGATGAAATTACTGGAACATTCCCATAGTTTGTTGAACATGTCTTGTAGTCACCTTAACGGTTGAGATATTTTCCCCTCATTCCAGCTGATTTGAAGATATGGGTTCTGTAGAGAATTGCATACACATGGACTTCCACTATCCAATTTGGCCAAAACTACAACAGTAGAAGAACTATTGTTGGTCCATGATATGATCAATTCCTGTAGCACATATGAGGTTGTTATGATTTCATGTCTTCGGCCACGAAATCATAATGAATTTACTTATACCAAATTATGTTGATTCAATGAGTTTGTCTGAATAAAAAAATGTAATTTCATGAATATATTTGGTGGATTTCACGGGATTGGAAGTTTCAGAGCTATTAATATTTATTTTGAATCTCATTTATAAATACCATAGGAAATGGTGACCAAATATATGAATTGATAGACTGATAATAGCATTAAGGAGGAAGATTTCACTTTATCCAAGCATCCATGTACTTTGTTAATTATAGAATATAAAGACTAGTTCATGCTTATTCATCTGTTGTGTTCTTGAGCGTGTAAGTGTTTAGTGGGCATACTGATGAGAGAAGTCATGCCCCCCTTCATCTCTGAAGTATCATCCTAGTTTTTTATTTATTTTGTTACATTAGGATCGATTTTAGTTTGGTTATTCGTAGTCGATTCATTTAGATTAATCCTTGTAGACATTTTATTTATGTAGTTAATTAATGTTGCAATTCCATTCATGTTGTAGTTCAACTAATTCTTTTGAACATGAATCTTCATGCTTGATTGTTTGACGGTTGAGTTGGTGATTATTTGGGAAAGAATTCTCCAAAGATACATATCTATGAAATTGGCTATTACCATACTTTACTAATCGACCACTTCCCATGATAATTACCTTGATCACATGTATTAATTCTCGATTACATTTCTTTTATTTTAGTTAATGGTTGTCAATCTAACCGACATATTGGATCCAAGAGAGTATTGTTGGGTGTAAAAATATATACCCAACCTACAATTCAACCTTAGAATGTCCACTGTTATAGGAGTAACAAGATTGAATTTATTTCATATCTTATTGGAATGGTGTATCTCTAAGATTAGTTCTACATATATTTTTCTAGGTGCTTCGTAAGAATATAGGCTTTGATTGATAATTAATGTACCGAATTACTATCTTATAATTCACCCAATAGCGATGTTCTATCTTTCCCTTAAGTTGCGCTACAAAATCAATGTCTTTAACCCATGAAAAAAACTTTGACTTGATAGATAATAGAGGTTTCAAGCCTCTCCTTGCATAAACATACCTTTGATGAGGTGTCAATATCCATTCTATAACGTGAGAAAAAAGAGAGAATTTTTCAACCAGAAATTGTGACCCGTCACTACATCAAAAACTTGAAATCCATCCTCAAAATCCATAAAACAATTCCCATGAAAATTCCTCATAATAGGATAGGGTGCTATACATATATGATCTTCTTAAACACTTCACAAAAATCCATGAAACACTTAGACAACTGATTTGATGCATTCTTTGTGTCTAAATGAGTTTTTTACAACCTAGTATGGGGGAGATGTGTAATTGTTTCCATGCTCAAGATGGAGTTGACATGTGACATTAAAAATAATAATAACAAAAAATATGTCAATGTCAGCCATAAATTAAATATTTCAAAATCCACCTTATGTACAATATTTTAATATCAACTATATATAATAATAATAATAATAATCTATTTTTGAGGTCACAAGCACGGCTTTGACTAGTAAAGTCTATTGAGGTATACATACCCTACGCCCTCTCGAGGTACAGTTTAATATAATCTTGTATCTTTTTCTCCAAGAAAAAAAAAACATATATTTAATATTTCAAATAGAAATCAAATTTATATATATATGCGCTTTCTACTTCTTACAATGGGGATATGTGTAATTCCTTGGATGCTTAACATGAAGTTCATAATTAACATCTAAAAGAAAATTAATAACAATAAAATATTTCAATGTACCATAAATAAAATATTTCTATCCACTTTAAGTAAAATATTTAATTTCAATATCAACTCTTTATATATATATATATCAAGTGCTAAATCCATCTTAACTCTTATCTATCTTCATTAGAGAGGGATCAAATCCCTTGAAATACAAAACATTTTTAAAGAGTAAAACTTGAAAAAAGATTTACACATTAAAAAATTCGATCCTTCAAGTTAAAATAAATGATTACTAGAATAAATGACTAATCTTTTCATACATAACTTCCAGAACAATAAAATTGTATCTTTCATGTCAAAAAATACATACCGTTTCTTCAAAAACGGACAAAGTATCTCCTATAACGAATCACCATCACTTAAACAAAATTTCAAAATTAAATACAGACAAAAACGTAAAACAATTAGAATACGACCTAATCATCACGGTTGGATGACCCAAGGCTTTAAATTTTGTCACAACTGAGTTGTCTTTGAAATTTCCAACCAGTGAACTATCTTGCACCATTTTTGTTACGCTGCCTTTATCCTTGGAATGAAAAAGGCTGCCTTTATCCTAATAATGGTCGACTATGTTTTCACGCAAGGGATGCCAAATTAAAGTCGGATTTGCAATTATCTGAAAAACTGAAGCGACGGAGATAATGGAGAAAAAATTAGAGGCAACCGAGCAAAAGATTTTGGTTTACAAATTTGATATTTTTAACGGAAAATGAATTAATTGTGATATTTAGAAAATGAGTGTTAATTGTGTTTAGTTCAAATGGAACATGTAAGTTTATTTTAACTAATAACATTGCTTTAAATCTTTTAAAATATTCTTTTAACTAATAAGATTG
>JASDQU010750740.1:32665-69426 GCA_032191745.1 Picea mariana
GTCTTCCCATGAGGGCTTTCACCATAAGGGGACCACTTTGGAGCTCATCCATATTTACTTCTTATCAACCATGAAAAAACAATAATGAGTCATATTTACATCAAACACTATTGGGTCCATTACCCAAACCTTTGTGCTATGGGTCTTTCTTCAAGGGTTGACATCAATGACAACCAACCTTAATCAATAGTTCTCCTTGAGAACAGCTGAGAACATAGATCAAGGAATCAAATATGTATATCTATCAAATTGAGATGATCCTAGTGATTTTTATTTAGATAAAAAAACCGTTGGTAGAAGTATGAGGTTATTCATCTCACTTATGTGATCTTTGAGACATATCTTAAGAGAGTAGATATATGTATTATGTATTATGGAAACAAATTGGTTGCTTGATATGTGTTATTTTCTTTGCAAAACCAGACTTAGGAACTTGGGGGTTTCGGGGTAGCAACCCCAAAATTTGGTCATTTTTTGTCTATTTTTACTGGTTTTTTCACACCTAGTTATTGTCGATGGTTTTCTAATTCTAGTTAAAGGATTAAGGTTCTTGACTAATATAGGTCAATGAATTAGGTGTTTTAGATACCGTTGGATCCTATATATGTATTCTATTGTAAACAATGAAGACATGATGAATAGAATATTATAAGTGCAACACTAAATATGTTGTTGGTTTTCCTGGTTTGGGTTTCCGAGGGAAAAATATATGTGTAATGTGTGTGTTTGTGCCATTGAATCTTTTATATTTTTATTAAGAATATGTTTGCATTAATTAATTAGACAAGGTTAAAATCTACATGTGGTATCAGATCAATTATTGGCTTCAGAGGGACACTTATGTGGTCAGGGGTTTTGGCTAACATTTGTGGTAAAACGTATTAGAGTGGGATATCTATAGTATCTATTCTTCATGTGAAAAGAAATTGAAATCAGTTTGAAAATAGAGATCATGAAATTTGATGTGAAAAGTTTTGAGCTATTGAAGCTCAAGATGAAATATTTTTTGGTGGACAAAGATCAATGGATTTTTGTGGATCCAAGTATTGCAAGTGTAGGAATGTCACAAAAATAATTGGAAAAGATGGATTGGATGGTTTAGAGCAAAATCTGGTTGTGTCTCTTAGATTCAATATAATTAAATGTCTGAGGGGAAGATACAACCAAGGAATCATGGGATGAGTTAGGGTATTTGTATCATTCACACACCCTCATAAACAAATTGTTCCTATGAAAGAAGTTGTACAACATGAGGATGAAAAATGAAGACTCGGTGACAGAGAATCTATACACCTTTAATATTGTGGTAATTCAACTATTTTTTGTTGATATTAAGATTTCCAATGAAGATAAGTGTATTATTTTATTGTGATATTTACGAGACTCGTGAGATATTCCAATTGTGGCCATAGGTAGTAACACAACTACATTAAGTTTTGATGATGTGGTCTCATCCTTGTTTTCGAAGGAGATGATGTTGAAGAACATGGAATGACATAACATAAATGCATTATTTGCAAAAGGAAAGAGGATGCTCCTTGGAAAGAAATAGATCTATGTCCTCAAGTGGGAGATCCAAATATAAGGGTATATATAAATCTCCTATAAAGTTTTTAAAGGCATGCTAGAGATGTGGAAAACAAGGAAACTACAAGAAATAATGTAGATCCAAAAATGTTGGGACATGGAAGGGATCTGAAGATGCTCCCTCTACAAAAGGAAAATCCAACATAGAATAAGGAGGGGATGTGTACTTGGATTCTTCAACCACACATGTATATCATGAGGCATGGTTGGTTGTCTGAGAGACATTCTTTCATATGAATCCCCATAGGGAGTGGTTATGTCAATATGAAAGGTATGATAGAGGTAATGTTTTCCTAGGTCATGACTTAATAACCAAAATCATAGGACGAGGAAAAATTAAGTGGAATCTCATTGATGGAAGGACTAGAACACTCCCTAGTGTTATTCACATGCTAGGATTGGACATAAATTTTATTTTTGTAATAAAAATGAATGATGCAGGGGTAAAAATAGTGTTTGAGAAATTTAAACATGTAGGATGGTTCAAGGAAAAAAGGTGTTGTTGAAGGGATTTTGGTTTGGAAATTTATATAAAATATACTGAATCACAATTAGTGATGGATGTAATAGTTCCGTTGTTCTTGATATTGGAATCAAAGAAGAAAAAAATCCTACAGTCTCTAGAGAAAAGACTATATTGTGGCATCAAAGACTGGGGCATATCGAAGAGAAGCGATTTCAACTACTACACGGTAAAGGTATGGTTGAAGTATGACTAATATCTCTCTCGATTTTTATTTCTATGAACATTGTGTATATGGGAAGAAGAATCAGGTAACATTCCCCTCTGGTGCATCGACGCCAGAGGGAATTTTACAACCAGTGCATAGTGATGTGTTTGGACCCATGCCAGTTCCATCACTAGGAAAGTATGTGTACTATGTCTCATTTATAGATGACTTCTAGAGAAATACATGGATATATTTCTTCTCGAAGAAATATGAACTCTTTGACAGGTTTAAAGAGTTTAAGGGTCTTATGGAAAATCAAACAAAGGATTGAATTGAGGTGCTAAGTGTAAATTTTATTTACAAAAATCAACAGGTTAATATTCTGTCATACACTTAGCAACCTAGAGGTAACTCTCTTGCATGAACTCTATAATGTCTAAAACTCACATTCATAAATTACCATAAGTAGAAATACACATTTCTAAGTAATTATGCAACATAAATAAACACAACGAACAACATTCAATCACCCATGAATAACTCAGAAATTTAGGCAAATGTCAGGGAAAACCCCAATGTGGGGAAACCCAATGAGAGAGAGAGAGAGAGAGAGAGAGAGATTCTATTATTCATCTTCTGGAAAGTACATAAAAACAACAATAACACTTTTCCAGCCAAGAAGAAAACCACTTACAACACAAAATCTGTCCCACCAAAATCTTTCTTGAAATCCATGCCATAGTTCATACAACTGTATAGATTTGCTGAAAACTATGCCTCGTAAAATGTGCCTAGAATAGGTTGTTGTACCCTCTTCCTGTACCTCTGACCTCCTTCAAAAAAATCATAAAATCTACCTCAAAAAATGTGTAGAAAGATTCCTCTATTTCCATGCCCAAGTTTGCTATTGTACGACATGTACAGATCTGTACAATAAGGCCTGTACCATAAAAAACACATCACACCAAAATAGAAATCCGTCTTGGGGATTTGTGCCCTATCTCTCTTGTAAAACATGCCCTCCTTGCTACCCTCTTTCCTCTCTCTAGATAACTCATAAATCTCTCAAGCTCCTTCTCTCAATGTGTCTTGCACACTACCCAATGCATTCTTTTATAAATTTGAAAATGACATTTTCCCTCCAAAGTCTCTTTTCACTTTCCCCAACCTTAAATCCAAAGGCCAAGATCTAATCTTTCTTTTACAAGATCAAGAACCATGATTTATTCCCTCCAAAATAAATCACTTAAAATATTAAAGTACATTTCACTTTATTGCATAAGTGCACTTTATGAAATAAAGTCACTTTAAAATTAGAAGGTACACTTTATTAAAAAGTCACTTTAATAAAAGAACCACTTTAGAACTTTATAAAAACCCATTACAAAGTTAAGTGCCTAGTAGTGTCAACATAAGGTAACATCTGCATACAAGACAAAACATGCGGAGTACCTCTCCATCTAAAAGACTAGCACTCCCTCTTAGCGAGGGATGTACTCGCTTCCATCTCCATCATCTGGTCTCCTCACACTGTGCTCAGTAGAAGCTCCCTATGAACCTAGAACCATCCTCAACACCTACATAGAACTCGAACTAGAATATGTTCTCCTGACAGCTACCTAGAACTCTGAGCTCCTTAGAGAATCCACTCCATCCTGAGCAATAGTTCGACCACACCAAATGAGCCTTTTATTGGTGCTCGGAAGAGACTTTCTCTCTTCTCTCAAAATGCAAGACTGAATCCTTGGGACCACCGCAGTCTCAGGAGCCTCCTCATGCTCCTCATCTGACATTGAATCATACACTGAAGGTTTTCCTCACAACATATAAAACCTGTCCACCCGATCACCAATCAGCTGCAATTGCACCGGACATGTTCCCTCCCTATAGATAAAGACATGTTCCCTCTTGAAAAATGTACAATATCCTACATCCTCCAAGGATGATACTGAGAGTAAGTTAACCCTAAACCCTAGAACAAAGAGAAATCCATGAAGCTCTAGGAATCCTCCACACTCGAGTTGGAATCTAACCCTACCAAATCCATGTACAACTCATGCCATACCACCTTGATTTACCACTTGTTGGTCAAGACCTATCTCTATTATAATTACGAATACTCACCAGATTCCCGTCATGTGGGAAGAGGCTCCACTATCAACAATCCATCTGATATCACCTCTAAATCCTCCACTACTGACACTGGAAACTAGGGTAACCAAAGAAAACTCCCTATCAAACTTGGAAGAAAATTCCTCCATGGTTGTTGTAGTAGCTGTCTCAGGCCCCTCTCGTTTCTTCTTCTTCTTCTTCCTCTCAGGACAATGAGAAGAAAGGTGCCCCAACCAGTTACAACAATAACATCTGACTTTTCTCAAGTCCCTCCCAGAACATCCTTTCTTCTTTCTCTTTGCAGTAAGAGTAACATTCTCATCATCTCCATCTGTGTTTTTTCCACTACTCTGAGATCCTTCCTGGATCTCATCCTGAATGAAATCATCCCACAGTCTACTCCAATATGGAAGATTCTCACAACCCACCACATAATTCATGAACACTTCCCACTCCTTGGTGAATCCTTTCAAGGCTATCCTCACCAACTCTGAATCCGATATGACCTCTCCAACATAAGTCATCTCATCTTTCACTTGAGATACCCGTGTAAGATAAGAAGGAACACTCTCCTCATTACCCATCTTGGAATCATGCAACTTATCCTTCAAGGCCATCTTCTAGTTCACATTCTTCACCACAAATAAGTTCTTAAGTGAATCCCACATCTCTTTGGTTTTCTTATTCTTAGCCAAGTGTGGGATAAGGTAATCCTTCACCCCATCCAGATTAATCCACTGAGATTTGGCCTCCTTGACCTCATCTAAATCCAAAGCAACAATATCTATTGCAGGAACCACAACAACAAAACTAACATAGTTCCAAATCTTATTCTCCTTGAGAACAACTGACATCTGAACCTTCCAATGCAAATAGTTGGAAATGCCCTCCAACCGATCCTCAAATATAATGCATGTAGCCATATTCCATGTCACAGCTCAAGGAAAACAATCACAAATTTTCCCCCTTCAAACTTGCCCAAAAGTCTCATTGTTCACTATCACTCAAAGTCCAAGCTCTGATATCATGTAAATTTCAATGACAAAAATCAACAAGATAATATTATGTCATACACTTAACAACCTAGAGATAACTATCTTGCATGAACTCTGAAATGTCTAAAACTCACATTCAGAAATTACCATAAGAATAAATACACATTGCTAAGTAATTATGCAACGAAAATAAACACAATGAACATCATTCAATCACACATGAATAACTCAGAAATTTAGGCAAATGCCAGGGAAAACCTCAATGTGGGGAAACCCAATGAGAGAGAGAGAGATTATATTATTCATCTTCAGGAAAGTACATAACAACAACAATAACACTTTTCTAGCCAAGAGAAAAACCACTTTCAACACAAAATTTGTCCCACCAAAATCTGTCTTAAAATCTATGCCACAGTTCGTACAAATGTATGGATTTGCTGAAAACTGCACCTCGTAAAATGTGTCCAGAAAAGGATGTTGTACCATCTTCCTGTATGGCCGACCTCTTTCAGAAAACTCAAAAAATATGCATCGAAATATGTCTATCAAGATGCCTAAATTTATGTGCCCAAGTTTGTTGTTTCACGACCTGTATGGATCCATACATTACGACTTGTACCATCAAAAACACAGCAGCACACCAAAACAGAAATCCCTCCTTGGGATTTGTTCCCTAACTATCTTGGGAAATGTTCCCTCCTTGTTGTCCTCTTTCCTCTGTCAAGCTTACTCAAAAATCTCTCAAGATCCTTCTCTCAATGTGTCTTTCACACTGCCTAATCCATTCTTTTATAAATTTGAAAATGACATTTTCCCTCCAAAGTGTCTTTTCACCTTCCCCAACCCAAAATCCAGAGGCCAAGATGTAATATTTCCTTTACAAGATCAAGGGCCATGATTTATTCCCTCCAAAATAAATCACTTAAAATATTAAAGTACATTTCACTTTATTACATAAATGCACTTTATGAAATAAAGTCACCCTAAAATTAGAAGGTACACTTTATTAAAAAGTCACTTTAATAAAATAACCACTTTACAACTTTATAAAAAAATCATTACAAAGTTAAGTGCCTAGTAGTGTCAAAAAAGTTAAGTGCCTAGTAGTGTCAGCATAAGGTAACATCCACATACAAGACAAAACATGTGGAGTACCTCCCAAGCTAAAAAGATAACACTAAGGATGGATAATGGTGGAGAGTTATGCATAAATGAATTCAAAGAATTCTGTAAGAAATGTGGTATAGTAAGGAAAAATACTAATCCATATACAATTCAACATAATGGAGTTGCACAAAGAATGAACATGATGCTGATGGAAAAGGTAAGGTGCATGCTTAGTTGTGTCAGGTTAGGACATGACTTTTTGGCAGAGACAATGAGTAGTGCATGTTACCTGATCAATTGATCACCTTTATCAAAGTTGGATGGAACGACTCCACATTTGGTATGGACTAGTAAGAAATCCTCTCTCACGCATATTAGGGTATTTGGATGTGATTCATATGCTCATTTTCTTAATGAAAATAAGAGTAAGATATATATAAATGATGAAAATTGTATCTTTATAGGGTATAAAGATGGTATGAAATGTTATAAGCTTTGGAACTTGGGAAATAAAAGGGTAGTGTACAATCGAGATGTGTTATTTAGAGAAATCAAAGATGTTGTCAAATAGGAAGTCCTACCAAAGGAGGAAGAACCATAGAGAATAGAGTTTGAATTGAAGGATAATGAATTAGACTCTATAGAAGAATATGAATAATAAGAAGAAGATCCTCATACTCCAATATTGAGGAGAATGATTTGGGAAAGAAGGAAACTAGAAAGGTGTACTCCACCTTATTTCTATTCAAATTCATATTTTTCTATTACTAATGATTATCCTAGAACTTTTAGGGAGGTAGTTGATTCAAAGGATGGAAAACTCTGGAAAAAGGAAATTATTGAAGAAAGAGTATCCTTGGACAAGAATGAGGCTTGGGGTCTAGTGGAGTTTCATACTAGAATAAATCTCATTGGAAAAAAATGGGTGTTTAAGAATAAGTTGAATGCAGAAGGAAAAGTGGACAAATACAAAGCTCGGTTAGTAGAAAAGGTTTATTCCTAGGTAGAGAGAATTGACTTTGGTGAATTTTTTTCTCATGTTGGCAAGTTAAGTTCTATTAGATTTATTTTATCTATTGTTGCTAATTTTTGTTTTGAAGTAGAACAGGTGGATGTGAAGACAAAATTCCTACATTGGAATCTAGAGGAAGAAATTTGCATGAAGCAAACCGAAGGATTTGTTGTGAATGGAAAGAAAGAGCTAGTATGCAGGCTGAAAAATTCCATGTATGGGTTAAAATAATCACTAAATATGTGGTACAAAAATTTTGTTAATTGTATATTGGAACTTGGATTCACAAGGAACAAAGTGGATCACTGTGTGTTTTTCAAATTAATCGGTGATCATCTCATTTATTTGGTGTTTTATGTGAATGATATGGTGTTGATAGGAAACAACAAGGAGATTATTTGTGATGTGAAAACTTAGTTGTCCTCTAAATTTGACATGAAGGATCTTGGTGTTGCAAATGTTTACCCATGATTCGTATAGATAGGTATACATAGAAGATGAGGACTTCAAGGAGGTGTTTCAACAACTACATCACCAAATTCATATAGAAGAAGGTGGTTAAAAGACCAAGTATTATTTCTAGAATGTGTTACTCTACAATCTTGACAAGCTTTGTGTCCCTAAATATGAACAACTACAACTTATCAGAGAAGTTCACACCTACAAGCTTGCAGGACATTTTGGTGTTGTGAATACAATTTCCAACTTATAGAGGTATGTGTACTAGCCCAAAATGCAAGAAGATGTAGCATGGTATTTTAGAGGATGTATACTTTGTTGTACCAACAAACCAAGTAATAGGAAGAAAGTTCTATATTATCCCTTACATGCACCCACTCGACCTTAGGAAAGTTTTTCCATGGATTTTGTGGGAGGTTTTCCAACAACCAGTAAGGGACATGACTATATGTTTGTGGTAGTTCATTGGTTCAAGACGATGTGCATTATTATGTTTTGTAAAAAGACCATCAAAGGAAAAGAAACATAAAAAAATTTCTTTGAACAATTTTGGGTGCACTCTAGGATACCAAGGAGCACCATCTCAGATAGGGAAACCATATTTCTTAGTACATGTTGGAATATAATGTGGGATAAGATGACTAATAAGTTGAATAGATATGCAATGTTCCATCCATAGATATATGGGAAGTCATAAGTAGTCAATAGGTCTTTTGTGTAACTTTTCATGGGCTACAATCCGAAGCATTCAAAGACCTGGAATGAAAATATAATTTACATACAACATTCTTATAATAGAGCAGTCCACACTTCTACTGGTAATTTAACTTTTGAAACTTTATTTGGATAGTTTACCCCTTCACCCTTGGATGTTGTATATGGCTAGAAAGGAAGGGAGAGGGAGGACCTCACAAGAGATGCATTAAGGGAAGAAAAATTTGTTGAGAAGATTAGGAAAGTCCATTTGCAAGTAAAAGAGATGTTTAAGAAGTCACATAAAAAATACAAGGCCACACATGATCAAGATAAAACATAGAAGTCATTGAAAGTGGGAGACAGAGTTTTGTTATAGATGAACAAGAAAAGACTATAGATTCCTAGTAAGAAGATCAAGGATATTTGGTATGGACCTTTCGAGATACTCGAGAAGGTGGTAGATAACAACTACAAAATCAGTCCACCCCCATACATGAATATTTACTCAGTAGTGAATGTGGATAATAATATCAAAATCTATGAATCTTCGATATTGGACTAGGAGGAGGAGTTTGTCATACCATCCATAGAGGACCTAGCCCCAAATGATGAGGAAGAGTTGGCATAGGACATCGTTTTTCAAGAGAGGTCCAGAACTACAAGATAGGGGCAACACAACCTTTGGTAG
This sequence comes from Picea mariana, assembly GCA_032191745.1. NCBI lineage: Eukaryota > Viridiplantae > Streptophyta > Pinopsida > Pinales > Pinaceae > Picea > Picea mariana. The sequence continues at coordinate 41,993 of JASDQU010750740.1, forward strand.
ATTCGGTTCAAAGGACAACTTATAGGAAAAGCAAAGTGGCACTCTAGGGAGAAGATAGAGGAAAATTTTCCTCACCTCATTTAGTAAATATTTTGTGTACCAAAAGACACCCTAACTGGGTAGGTATGATTTGTATTGGATCATATATTATTTTTCATCTATGTCGATACTCGCAGAGTTGAAAAATATTGAGGAATCAACTTGTAGGGTCATTATAATCGTAGGTCCCAACCTGGAAAATTAGGGTTTGAAACCTTTAGAGGCCATTTTGATGCATCAAATGGAGTTTTTTGGTGTCACATATGAAAAATGGATTATTGTTGAAGGTATCTCAACCTCTATTGCCTCAATCAAAGGATCTGGGAGAAATTTTTCATTATCTCGTTCCTGTTAGTGCAATGGATCCTCGAGGAACAACTTGATAGGATGTCCTACTCCATTATATATTTTTCCATCCACCATGGGAGGTTTTTTCGGCTAATGAGAGTGGTCTTCCCCAAGAAAATTTAGTTCAATACCCAACTATTTATACCTTGACCTCATAAGAGACACGCACTGAGAAACAAGAAAGAGAAGTTTTCTCTAGTACCAGTAATCTAGATTGTATAGATAATGAAATGAGAGGTAGGAATATGAATGGAAACACACACACATAAATATTGTAGAGGGAATAGTAATATAGTGAGAACCAAATTCTATCAATAAATGAAGCGAGAAAACATTGTGAAATGCAAAATAATACAAACTAGAAAGAATGGTGGTAGCTTATCTCTCAAGAGAGAGGTGTTGGTTACACTCATTCACAAAAACCAAAACCCTAGGAGATGAAGTGGCAAAAAGGAATGTGGGACCTAAGGATTCTAGTTGATACTCCAACTTCATGAGGCCACAACTTCCACACACAAACTCCATTTTGGGCACCCAATATCCCATTGGAAAGATATCGTTAAGAAGAAAACTTCTAGTAAAGGATTAGGGATCCCATGGAATCCCTAATCTATTGAAGGGATGAAAATCACTATTAAGGACCTCAAAAATGCGACGAAAGTTCAAGGCTTGAAAAACTAGAGAAAATATGCTAAGATGGGAAACTTTTATGAGTCAATGGAAGAGGTGGGTGACCACTAATATCTACCTGAATCTTTTTCACACAAAATACTTGAGGTCTATAGCCTATCCCAATGATTGGATGACAAGTGTCCATTTTGGTTTCTTCGACATTATTATATCAACATCCACTAATACTTATATATGTGTAGTTGCATTAATGTATAAGGGTTATTCTATCCAATTAAGCTCTGACACTCTTCTTATGTTCTCAAGTGATCTGTGTACATCTACAACACTTTATTGATACTTTATTATAAAGTTGTGACACATATGAGTTGCTCTATTATAAGGTTGTGACATGCATGACTTACGGTATTATCTTGTAATCTTTGTTTCTCTCCTAATATGTGTTTTTTTTCAATCACATTGAGACATAACACTTTAGGCAATTAATACACAAATACACAAATTCATGTGTAATATTTTATCAAAATGATAAAAAAATTTGGATGAGACTTTAGTACCTCATGATCTTCACCTTTCATTGGATAAACCACTACGTTTTTAGAAGATTAACTTATAGTATTTTTGGATCTAGTTTATTATTTTTTTCCTTTAAATTTTATTGTTATCTTTTATATATATTTTTAATTAATTTATTAATTATTAATTTTTATTTTTTTAAGACAAAATTTTATAGACGAAATAATATCCACACATAAACTTGACCTTTTTAAAATTAGATGATGACCTTTTTTTAAATTAGATGTGTTGTATTGAAAAATATATTATTAGTTTTCTTTTTTATATTCATACGCTAAAGAAAAATTGTATTTTTAATTAATTTATTAATTATTAAAATATTATTTTTTAAAATAAAATTCTATTTACACAATTTTGATTTTTTTTTTAAATTACATATGTTGTATTGAAAAATATATTATTAATTTTTTTTTAATATTCATATGTAAAAGAGAATTGTAACGCATAAAAGTTTAGATACATATTTTTTTAACTTCAGTTTAATTTTTTTTAAATAAAGTACATTTAAGTTATTATAATATAAATTTTTTATTAAGTAAGAAAGGGGAGAATCCTTCTATTCAATCCATGAAAAAAGTACAAAGTAATACATTGATTTGCAGATGGGAAAAGACACCCCAGAAAGGGAATAGGGGATCATTTGAAACTAGCCTATGCTAAAAAGAGAGCCCCATAGAGCGCGAGGGCAAAGCAAGATGAAACATTACAATATAAGGAGAAGGACCGGATCATTGTGTTGGCCAATGAGGATCCTTTCTACCTTTTTTTTTGCGAACATCAATCCAGCCAGAGGAGCTGGTAGGCTCAGCAGCCTTTACCACCAAAGCTAGATGGTCTGAGGAAGTGCCAAAATCTTGAGCTGCTGAATTTAGTGGTGCTTCTTTATCGCTGTCTGAGTTGTCTGATTCATGAGGTCGCTTCTGAGTCCCTGGGAGCGACGCTGAGATCATGATTGTGTCAATTGTTTCCCCCTTTTCATGAGGTGGGTGCAAGGATTTAATTGCGGGAGTTGGAGTCATGACTTCTGAATCTGCAGGATTATGTGTCGAGGCTGCAGGCTGGTGTTTTGGGTCGACAGATGGCTGCTGAGTGAAAGTTGGGGCCTGCAAAGGCATTGAGGAGGGAGAAGGAGTTGGAGAATCTTTTTGATGTTTCTTGTTGTCAGAGGAAGGGTTCGGGCAGATTTTGTGAGATTTTGGTCCTTGCCAACCATTAGCTCTTTTCCGTGCGCCAGAAGTTGAGGGAGGGGTGGGGGAAAGAGGACAAGTTGCCTGGAGGTGCCCTGTTTGCTGACAGGAGCGGCATCTGAAGGCGGTGCTCTCATAATCGACCATCTGTATGAAAGGATCTCCATCACCCCAATCTATAAGAATCCTATCCGGAAGCCCTTGACTGAGGTCAATTTCAACGCAGATGCGGGCGAAAGTGATGAATCCTTTCGTTATTTTGTCTATGTCTATCTTGATAAATCTACCCAATGCATTGCTCAGGGTGGGTAAAAAAGATGCAGAATAGAAATGCAGGGGTAGATTGGGTAGTCTTACCCAAATCGGTGTAGTCATGGCTGTCATGGTCAGTGGCTTGAAATCTGGGAACCATCGCTGCATGGAGAGACCAGATCTGCCCCAAAACCAAGGACCTTACTCTAGCACGCGCTGACATTCGACTTCGGTGGAGAATTTGACGATGAAGAACCCATTGGAACAGAAGAATAGTTCATGACCCTTCGACCAGGTCTTGTTAACCCATTCCTTTAGCGCAGGGGATGAGGGCCAAAGTCCGTTGAAGCGGAAAATGAGGGCTTTGGCCTGGTAGAGAAAGGCATAGCCATAGACTTGGGGGTCTTCGACTTCTGCTGTTGGAGGTTCTGCGCACTGCTCCACAATGAAGGTGCCTCCAAAGGGCTCCTTTACTTTTGAAGCTTTAGCCTTGAGCTTCGAAGGAGTGGAAGTCCCTGATTTCACGGCCTGCTTGTAAGAGATTGGATGAGTCACTGAAGGCGCTCCTCCACGCAACCGAGAAGTGAGAGAAATGGTTGTGTTTTTAAGATTTCCGTAATCTCGTAGCAGAGAGCCATCTCCAAGCTGCCGGCCTTCGAAGATTAGTCATTGGAATCCAGGCAGAGTCCCTGTGGCCTGGTGGATTTGGGTTTTGAGCTAAAAGACAGAGTCTAAGTCTTGAACCTGCAAGCAGAGAGAAGATCCGGGAATGGTCTTTATAAAAAGGGGAAAGCTTGCCGTGTTCTCGGAGCTAGTATTTCCACTATGTAGGTTAAGGCATCGGCGGCGGCGGCTAGGGTTTAGTACTTCCTAGTCCACCTTGGCCCTGCAAAGGACCGTCGCTTCCTTCTCCCCGTTAGGGTTCTGTTCCATTTGCATAACCCTCACGCAGTCACTCAACGATCTCTTGGGATCTGGGGCGATTAGAAGCTTGCTCAACCAACCTTGTAACCTGATGGTGACATCGTCGTCGGGGCTCTGGAGCATCTGGTCCATTCCCTTGGGGCTGAGGGAGGTGCAGAGGATTCGCACAGCGGCCCTGGCGGCCAAAAAGTTGGCCTTCTGAGCATCTGAACCTCTTATTCGAGTTTTTTGCTCCTGCTCCCTTATTCTGATAGATGGCCTTCCGAACTCATCATATGCCATCACCATTCCCTCGTGAGTGTGGTTGTAGTTGAAGGAGGCATAATCGAGGGGGTTCCTGCTGATTTGATCTCTGCAGACGCGGACTGAAAGAACGGGGGCAATCTGACTGAAGACGTCGTAGAGCTGCCCTTCGGTGATAGTGGGATCCAGATCTCCCACATACAGAGAAGCGTTCAGTACAATCGCCGCCGCTTGTTGCTGTTGTTGCTGAGCGGGATTCGACATCAGCGCCATGGCTTCCACTAGGGTTTTTTTTCAAAAAAAATTATAATATAAATTTGAAAAAAAATCATTTTCTAATTATAGAAATAAAGCAGAGTCATTAATTATAATAAAAAAAACCAATATATTTAAGTTATCATAATACAAATTAAAAAAAAAGTAAGTTTCTAATTAATTTATTATAAAATAAAATTTTAAATATAAATTTCAAAACAAAAAACTTTTTTTAATTAATTATTATTATTTATTATAAAAAAAAATTTAAATAAAATTTTATATTCAAATATTAACTCCAGTTACAAAAATATATACAGATTAATAAGAAAAACCAAAATAAACCATGATTGCATGTCTTCCTAAAATGAGAAGCTAGCACGAAATTTAAAGTTGAACTTAACTCCTAAAATATTCTGATTAATGAGATTTTTGTGGTTGGGATTTTCATTGTTGATGGGACTATCCACAGTTTTGTCAATAGACTATCCATCTTCAAGACATTGAGCCTGGGTTAAAATGATGAAAAAAAATCGTGTTAAATACTGGAAGTGTGGGGAAACCTCTAAGATTTTAGCAAAATTATTTAATAAAATTAATCCTTTGTTTAAGTTTTTTAGGGTTTCTATTTTGGTTATTTTAGGTTTATGATTTATTCTAAATTATTATTATTTTAATGTTTTAATCTTGATTTTATTTAACTATATTTTAGGTATTAAATTAATTAAGAAGTAGGGTTAATTATTAGGTATAATGTAAATTATTAAGTTTTTAAGTGTTATGTTATTAAGATTCAGGTATATTCTAAATATTTATTAAACTAAAGTTGTAAATTTTTAATTTTAATCAAATTATGTTAATAAGTTATAGCTATTAAGTTATTTAAAGAGTCATATTAAGTTATTTTAAATTATGTTATTCTTAATATTTAATGTTATAAATATGAGCTTAATATTCTTTAATAAGATAGTTTATTTAATAAGTGTTTTTATTCCAATGTGATTTATAATTAGGTGGGGTTATTAATGAATATATTAATTAATAGTATTTAGATTTTATAAATAATTATCAATGATTATTGTTGTTTCTATGGATCAAAGGGAAGCCATTTTTGCTTAGTTCTAACCCTTTACAGTGAGTGGATACACCATGGTTTTGTAATGATGTATCAAAGGGAACCCGTTTTCGCTTAAATCTAACCCTTTACAGTGAGTGCATACACCATGGTTTTGTAATGATGTATTACTATGATATTCGTTCTTCTCAAATTTCAATATATGCCCTTCAAAATAAACCATTATGATGACAAAAACTTGGCATTCATTTCTCAATACCAATGGATAGTCCCTCATTATTTGAGCAGTTGAAACCTTTAAGAGCACAATTTCTCCAATTTCTAAGATAGTCTAGGAAAATTAAATGTAGATAATATCTCGGTATATAGTTGGTATAGATCAAGGAATTAAATATATATATCTATCAAATTGGGATGATCCTAGTGATTTTTATTTAGATAAAAAAATGTTGGTACAAATATGACGTTATTCATCTCACTTTTTTGAGCTTTGAGACATATCTTAAGAGAGTAGATATATGTATTATGTATTATGGAAACAAATTGGTTGTTTGATATGCATTATTTTCTTTGCAAAACTAGACTTACGGGGTTTCGAGGTAGGACCCCCAAAATTTGTTCATTTTTTGTGTATATTTTTACTAGTTTTTCAAACCTCATTTTTATCAATGGTTTTCTAATTCCGGTTAAGGGATTAATATTGTTGACTAATCTAGGTCAATGAATTACGTGTTTTCGATACCATGGGATCCTATATATGTATTATGTTGTAAACAATGAAGACATGATCAATAGAAGATTATAAGTGCAGTGCTAAACATGTTCTTGGTTTTCCTGGTTTGGATTTCCAAGGTAAAATATATGTGTAATGTGTGTGTGTGTTCCATTGTATCTTTTATATTTTTATTAAGAATGTGTTTGTATTAATTAATTAGACAAGGTTAAAATCTACATGTGGTATCAGATCAATTATTGGCTTCAGAGGGACGCTTATGTGGTCAGGGGTTTTCACTAAGGTTTGTGGTAAACCTTGTTACAGTGGGAGCTCTATAGTATCCATTCTTCATGTGAAAATAAATTGAAATCAGTTTGAAAATAGAGATTAGGAAATTTAATGGGAAACGTTTTGAGCTATGGACGCTCAAGATGAAATATTTTTTGGTGGAAAAAGATCAATGGATCATTGTGGATCCAGGTACTGCAAGTGTAGGGATGTCATAAAAATAATTGGAAAAGTTGGATCAGAAGGTTTAGAGAAAAATCTGGCTGTGTCTCTTAGATTCAATATAATTAAATGTCTGAGGGGAAGATACAACAAAGGAATCATGGGATAAGTTAGGGGATTTGTATCAGTCAAACAACCTGGTAAACAAATTGTTCCTATGGAAGAAGTTGTATAATCTTAGGATGAAAAATGAAGACTCGGTGAAAGAGAACCTAGACACCTTCAATATTGTGGTAATTCAACTATTTTTTGTTGATATTAAGATTTCCGATGAAGATAAGTGTATGAGTTTATTGTGATATTTACGAGACTCATGGTATAGTCTAGCTGTGGCCACAAGTAGTAATACAACTACATGAAGTTTTGATGATGTGGTCTCATCCTTGTTTTCAAAGGAGATGATGCAGAATAACATGGAAGAACATAGCACAGATGCATTATTTGAAAAAGGAAAGAGGATTCTCCTTGGAAAGAAATAGATCTAAATCCTCAAGTGGGAGATCCAAATACAAGGTTATATCTAAATCTCCCTGAAATTTTGTAAAGGTATGCTGGAGATGTGTAAAAGAAGAAAACTACAAGAAACAATGTAGATTCAAAAATGTTGGGACGGGGAAGGGATCTTAAGATTCTCTTTCTACAAAAGGAAAATCCTCCATAGAATAAGGAGGCGATGTGTACTTGGATTCTTCAAGCACACATGTATATCACGAGGCATGGTTGGTTGACTCAGGGACATCCTTTCATATGCCTCCCCATAGGGAGTGGTTCTGTGAATATGAAATGTATGATGGAGGTAACGTTTTCCTAGGTTATGACTTAATAACCAAAATCATAGGACGAGGAAAAATCAAGTGGAATCTGATTGATGGAAGGACTAGAACACTCTGTAGTCTTATCCACATCCTAGGATTGGACATAAATTTTATTTTTGTAAGAAAAATGGATGATGCAGGGGTAAAAATAGTGTTTGAGAAATTTAAACTTGTAGGATGGTTCGAGGAAAAAAGGTGTTGTTGAAGGGAGTTTGGTTTGGAAGTTTATATAAAATATAGGGAATCACTATTAGTGATGGGTATAACAGTTCCATTGTTCTTGATATTGGAATCAAAGAAGAAAAAACTCCTACAGTATCTGGAGAAAAGACTATATTATGGCATCAAAGACTGGGGCATATGGAAGAAAAGGGATTTCGACTACTAAACAATGAAGGTATGGTTGAAGTATGGCGAATCTCTCTCTCTCTCTATTTTTATTTCTATGAACATTGTGTATAGTGATGTGTTTGGACCTGTGTCAATTCCATCACTAGGAAAGTATGTGTACTATGTCTCATTTATATATGAATTGTAGAGAAAGACATGGATATATGGATATATTTCCTCTCGAAGAAATCTGAACTCTTTGAGATGTCTAAAGAGTTTAAGGGTCTTATGGAAAATCAAACAGAGAATTGAATTTAGGTGCTAAGTGTAAATTTTAATGACAAAAATCAGCAAGATAATATCTTGTCATACACTTAGCAACCTAGATATAACTCTCTTGCACGAACTCTGAAATGTCTAAAACTCACATTTGTAAATTACCATAAGCAGAAATACACATTGCTAAGTAATTATGTAGCAGAAATAAACACAATGAAAAACATTCATTCACCCATGAATAACTCACAAATTTACGCAAATGCTAGGGAAAACCCCAATATGGGGAAACCCAATGAGAGAGAGAGATATTCTATTATTCAACTTCAGGAAACTACATAAAAACAACAATAACATTTTTCCATCCAAGAGAAAAACCACTTACAACTCAAAATCTATCCCACCAAAATTTGTCTTGAAATCCATGCAATAGTCTATACAACTATATAGATTTGCTGAAAACTACACCTCGTAAAATGTGCCCAGAATAGGTTGTTGTACCCTCTTCCTGTAAGTCTGACCTTAAAAAACTCAAAAAATCTACCTCGAAAAATGTGCAGCAAGCTTCCTCGATTTTTTGGCCCAAGTTTGATGTTGTATGAGTTGTATAGATCAAAAATCCCTTCTTGGGATTTTTTCCCTAGCTTTCTTGGAAAAGTTCCCTCCTTGTTGCCCTCTTTCCTCACTTTAGCTTACTAAGAAATCTCTCAAGCTCCTTCTCTCAATGTGTCTTGCACACTACCCAATGCATTCTTTTATAAATCTAAAAATGAAATTTTCCCTCCAAAGTGTCTTTTCACCTTCCCCAACCCTAAATCCAAAGGCCAAGATCTAATCTTTCCTTTACAAGATCAAAGGCCATGATTTATTCCCTCCTGTTAGCGCTCTGTAATTTTTCTAAGGCTGCAGAGGCAATCACAGAGGTAACCTCGAACCACTTCGAGTCTTGGATCTAGCCCTCCAAGACTCGGAGAGGGATCTCTCTTTTAGATTTAACTTGGTTTGTAAGGGATGGATTTTAGGCTAGCTATAAACGTAATGAAAGTATGGAGTTGGGGTTTTTAAATGGTCATTTTGGGACAGCAAGGAGGGCCATTGGACAAATGGGTTCTGCGCTTTAACATGTGTTTCATTCTCAGATCTCAACAAAACTCTTACACAGGGCAAGGTAGCAAAAATATTGGATCGAAATAAGTTTTGATGATGTTGATTTGAGGGAGAAATAGGGGAGGAAAAAATCCAGGAAAAGGAGCAATTAAGAATTTCTAAACTGGGCTTTCAGAAGAAAACATAAAGATTATCACAAGATCAGATGCAGAGTATCAGCTGATAAATTCTTCTCTATTACTCTTCTTCTGATAATAAGAAATTGAAAACAAATGTAAAGAGGACAGGAAAATACATTAACAGAGAAAAAACACCACCAATACATCCACACAAGAATCCTGTAGCAAAAATAACATGTCCATCACTGATTGATCATTTAAAATTATAGAAAAAAAAATTCTGGCCAAGCACAGCCCTCAGCTCCAGCAAAGAAATTTAAAAATTTTAGGTAGAAACCTCTCACACAGGTCTAAACCTTCTCCTCTCAGCCCAATCGAACCCTTTTTCTGCCTTTTATAGGTGTATAAATAATAAAAATTGCTATCTGTCCCAAGACTCGAGTGCTACCTCTGTTTTCTGAAAATAGAAAACATGTACCAAGATCTACACATGTCAATTTCCATCTAAAACAAATCGAACAGTAAATCAAAGGGAAATTTACAATTGTGACATCTGCCTCGACATTTGGCATATTGGAGGATGTTTAAAATTCGCTGGTGAATAGACTGAACGTTGGAGGTTTGTTGTAGACTGGCTGAAGGTTGTTAGGATCTGCTAGCAGTTGGAGAATCAATACTTCAACTTCTGCCTGAAAAATAGGGAAACTATGCCACTTGTTATCTAACTACCAAGTTTTCACTATAGATGAACTCCCTGTTTGCCATATGGTTCGATCTATGCTTGAAAACTAGGATATTTTTCCACCTCTGAACCAAAATAGTATGCAGCCAATGCCTTGGCAAGCTCCGACTTGTCAACACCTGTAGGACCCGAGAAAAAGAAACTGGAAATTGGCCTGTTTGGATTCTTCAAACCAACTCTTGCATGGTGAATAGCTCGACTTATGGATTTAACTTCCTCGTCTTGCCCGATGATGCGTTGGTGGAGTGTTTCCTCCATTTTCAGAAGTTTTTCAGACTCATCAATTGACACCTTTTCAACTGGAATGCTTGTTCATGCACATACAATTTGCTAAATATCTACCTCAGTTACTAATGGACCTGTGTCTCCTGCTTCACTCTCAGCCTTTGATTTCTCTTTTCCTTTCTCTGTTAAAGCTGAAATTTGTGCCTTAAGTTCCATCTCACGATCACGTAGCTCTCCAGCCTTTTCAAAGTTCTGGCTTCGAACATATTCATTCTTTTCTTTTGTAATCTGTCTGAGTTCTTTGTCAAGTTCTCTGGCTTCTTCAGGAAGCTGTGCATGGCAAAGGCATACTCGAGAACTAGCCTCATCAATGATATCAATAGCTTTGTCACGAAGGAAACAATCACTGATATATTGATACAACAACTTTGCAGCAGCCATCAAAGCCTCAACAGTATAACAAAGCTTGTGATGAATCTCATATCACTCACGTAAACCTTTTAGTATCTGTATTGTCTCATCAACAGTTGACTCTGGCACTTGTACAGGTTGGAATATCCTCTCTAGCTCTGGGTCCTTCTCAATGTGTTTCTTGTATTCATCCAAGGTAGTGGCTCCAATACACTGCAGTTCACCTCGTTCGCATCTGTCAATTTGATATACAAAACCGGCCTTGGTCTCTGTTCCCCTTTGACTCGCGCATTGTGGTCTCAGGTGCATGAAGCTGGAGCATTGGAGTTTGGCCCCTTGCGCTCGAGTGTTGGCTTGGATGTTGTTTGCTTTGGTGGTTGACTTGTGTTGGCGTTGATGCAGATGTGTGGCTCCCTGCAATCGACACCTTGAAACTGGTTCAAACACCTGGCAGAGGGTTTAGAGATGCGTTTTATATTTTTGGCTTCCTGTGGGCAATATCCCACATTCGCGTGGTGAACTGAACTTTGGGCATTTAAATTAGCCAACAGTCTCATGTTGTGTCAATGAAGTGAGCCCGAGACTGGGCTTTGGAGTTTGGGGTTAGCGCTGGCTTTGGCTTGTGTGTTTTTTGTTGGTGCATGAAATGGCGCTTATCCTTGGTGTCGAGCATTCGGAGGTTGGCCCTAGGCCACTATAACTTTTGCTAAAAATTTTGTTAATTTTTTTATAAAACTCTGCATAAAGGCAAAGGCTGAGGGGCCATTTTTAACTTTTGCTAAATTCACCAAACATAGATTATAAGAAACCCAAATTTGGCTAATAAACCCAACCTTACATTTGACCCACAAGAGTAAAAAATTTTCCATTTCAAACCACTTCACAATTTTTGATAAAAATGCACCGGAACTCACTTTGAAGCTTGCACGCAAGTACTCATCTTATGCTTGGTCAGTGATGAGCGCCTTCTACCACCATGGCCATGCGTCGTGAGCAAAAGTGTAAAGACTAAAATAGATAGATATTATTCAGGAAACTGATTCCCCTATTATATAGGGTTCTAACACCTCCAAAATAAATCACTTAAAATATCAAAGTACATTTCACTTTATTACATAAATGCACTTTATGAAATAAAGTCACTTTAAAATTAGAAGGTACACTTTATTAAAAGGTCACTTTAATAAATAACCACTTTACAACTTTATAAAAACCCATTACAAAGTTAAGTGCCTAGTAGTGTCAAGAGAAGGTAACATCCACATACAAGAAAAATGATGTAGTGTACCTCCCAAGATAAAAATACAACACTCCCTCTGAGCGAGGGATGTACTCACTGCCATGTCCATCATCTAGTCCCATCACACTGTGCTCAGTAGGAGCTCCCTCTGAACCTAGAGCCATCCTCAACACTTGCATAAAACTCAAACTAGAAGATATTCTCCTGACAGCTACCTGAAACCCTAATCTCCTTGGAGAATCCACTCCATCCCGAGCAATGGTTCTACCACACCAACTGATCCTTTTGTCAGTGATCAGAAGAGACTTTCTCTCTTCTCTGAGAATGCAATACTAAATCCTTGGTCCCATCGTAGTCTCAGGAGCCTCCTCATGCTCCTCATCCGATGTTGAATCATACATTGAATGTTGTCCTCGCAACATATACAACTTGTCGACCCGATCACCAATCAGTTGTAGTTCCACTAGGTTCACTCCCTCCCTATAGATAAATACATGTTCCCTCTTGAACAATCTACAATATCCTACATCCTCCAAGGTTGATACTAAGAGAAATTTAATCAACCCTAGAACAAAGAGAACTCCATCAAGTTCTAGGAATCCTCATACTCGAGTTGGAATCTAACCCTTCAAAATCCATGTAAAACTTGTGCCATACCACCTTGATTTACCACCTATCAGTGATGACATGTCTCTGTGATAATTAGAAATACTCACTAGATTCACGTCAAGTGGAAAGAGGCTCCACTATCCACAGCCCATCTGATATCACCTCCAAATCCTCNGGAAACTAGGGTAACCAAAGAAAATTCCATGTCGTACTTGGAAGCAATTACCTCCATGGTTGTTGTAGTAGTTTTCTCAGTCTCCTCTGGTTGCTTCTTCTTTTTTGTCCTCTCAGGACAATGAGAATCAAGGTGCCCCAACCGGTTACAACAATAACATCTGACTTTGCTCAAGTCCCTCCCAGAACTTCCTTTCTTCTTTCTCTTTGAAGTAAGAGTAACATTCTCATCATCTCCATCTATCTTTTGTCGACTGCTTTGAGATCCTTACTAGATATCCTCCTGAGTGAAATCATCCCACAGTGCACCACTAAAAATCTTGTTTGTTTTCCTAGTTTGGGTTTCCAAGGTAAAAATGTATGTGTAATGTGTGTATGTGCCATTGTATCTTTTATATTTTTACTAAGAATATGTTTGTATTAATTACTTAGACAAAGTCAAAATCTACATGTGGTATAAGATCAATTATTGGCTTCAGAGGAATGCTTATGCAGTCAAGGGTTTTGGCTAAGGTTTGTGGTAAAAATTGTTACAGTGGGAGATCTATAGTATCTATTCTTCATGTGAAAAAAATTTGAAATCAGTTTGAAAATAGAGATCATGAAATTTAATGGGAAAATTTTTGAGCTATGGAAGCTCAAGATGAAATATTTTTTGGTGGACAAAGATCAATGGATCCTTGTGGATCCAGGTATTGCAAGTGTAGGAATGTCACAAAAATAATTGGAAAAGTTGGATCAGAAATTTTAGAGAAAAATCTAGGTGTGTCTCTTAGATTCAATATAATTAAATATCCAAGAGGAAGATACAACCAAGGAATCATGGGATAAGTTAATGGATTTGTATCAGTCAAACACCCTTGTAAAAAAATTGTTCATATGGAAGAATTTGTATAGCTTGAGGATGAAAAATGAAGACTCAGTGAAAAAGAATCTATACACCTTCAATATTGTGGTAATTCAACTATTTTTTGTTGATATTAAGATTTCCAATGAAGATAAGTGTATTAGTTTATTGTGATATTTACGAGACTCATGGGATAGTTCAGTTGTGTCCATAGGTAGTAGCACAACTACATTAAGTTTTGATGATGTGGTCTCATCCTTTTTTTCGAAGGAGATGATGTCGAAGAACATGGAAGGACATAACATAGATGCATTATTTGCAAAAGGGAAGAGGATGCCTGTTGGAAAGAAATAGATCTATGTTCTCAAGTGGGAGATCCAAATATAAGGGTATATCTAAATCTCCCAGAAAGTTTGTAAAGGTATGCTAGAGATGTGGAAAAGAAGGAAACTACAAGAAACAATGTAGATCAAAAAATGTTGGGATAGGGAAGGGATCTGAAGATGCTCCTTCTACAAAAGAAAAATCCTCCATATAATAAGGAGGGGATGTGTACTTGGATTCTTCAACCACACATGTATATAATAAAGGCATGGTTGGTTGAATAAGGGACATCCTTTCATATGAATCCCCAGAGGGAGTGGTTCTGTGAATATGAAATGTATGGTGGAGGTAATGTTTTCCTAGGTCATGACTTAATAACCAAAATCATAGGACGAGGAAAAATGAAGTGGAATATCATTGATGGAAAGACTAGAACAGTCCCTAGTGTTATTCACATCCTAGGATTGGACATAAATTTTATTTCTATAATAAAAATGAATGATGTAGGGGTAAAAATATTGTTTGAGAAATTTAAACCTATAGGATGGTTCAAGGAAAAAAGGTGTTGTTGAAGGGAGTTTGGTTTGAAAATTTATATAAAATATAGGGAATCACTATTAGTGATGGTTGTAATAGTTCCATTGATCATGATATTGGAATCAAATAAGAAAAAACTCCTACAGTCTCTGGAGAAAAAACTATATTGTGGCATCAAAGACTGGGGAATATTGAAGAGAAGGGATTTCGACTACTACACGGTAAATGTAAGTTTTAAACCTGTGAAGTAAAGCAATGCATATAGATTCTTAAGAAAAATAGAATTTAATCAATAGTTCATTCACATAGTACACAAAGATTTATACTGGAAACCCTCAACCAGGAAAACCTTTCTTATATTCATTATGTCGAATTTCACCATTCACCATACAATATATACAATGTTTTTAGGTATTTCGTAGATACCAAAACACTAATCCCTTAATCCAAGATTAATTTACAAAACCACTAAAAATAGAAAAAAACGCCCCAAAAAAACATTTTGGGGTGCTGCCTCGGGCTATCGCCAGTTGCCGAACGTTGTGCGTAACTTTGGGGGGGCATACCTTCCCCCCCCTAGGACCCCCCTAGGAAAGCGCCTAGTGTACACGACACAAACCGAGAACTAGTACAATGGATCGTCAGATGTAGTTGTCATATCTAACGCGCCCACACACACACATGCAAAGAATATAACACATACCCAATAGTAAAGGTATGGTTGAAGTATGACTGATATCTCTCTCGATTTTTGTTTCTATGAACATTGTGTATATAGGAAGAAGAATCGGGTAAGATTCCCCTCTGGTGTATCGAGGCCAGAGGGAATTTTACAACTGGTGCATAGTGATGTGTTTGGACCCATGTCATTTCCATCACTAGGAAAGTATGTGTACTATGTCTCATTTATAGATGACTTATAAAGAAATACATGGATATATTTCCTCTCGAAGAAAAATGAACTCTTTGAGAGGTTCAAAGAGTTTAAGGGTCTTATGGAAAATCAAACAGAGAATTGAATTTAGGTGCTAAGTGTAAATTTTAATGACAAAAATCAGCAAGCTAATATTTTTTCATACACTTAGCAACCTAGAGATAACTCTCTTGCACGAACTTCGAAATGTCTAAAACTCACATTCATAAATTACCATAAGAAGAAATACTCATTGATAAGTAATTATGCAACAGAAATAAACACAATGAACAACATTCAATCACCCATGAATAACTCATAAATTTAGGCAAATGTCAGGGAAAACCTCAATGTGGGGAAACCCAATGAGAGAGAGAGATTCTATTATTAAGATTCAGGAAAGTACATAACAACATAAATAACACTTTTCCAGCCAAGAGAAAAACCACTTACAACACAAAATATATCCCACCAAAATTTGTCTTGAAATCCGTGCAATAGTCTGTACAACTGTACAAATTTGCTGAAAAGTACACCTCGTAAAATGTGCCCATAACAGGTTGTTGTACCCTCTTCTTGTAAGGACGACCTCCTTTAAAAAACTCAGAAAATATACCTCAAAAAATGTGTAAGAAGATTCCTCTATTTCCATGCCCAAGTTTGTTGTTGTATGGCCTGTAAGGATCTGTACAATAAGGCCTATACCATAAAAAACATAGTAGCACACCAAAACAAAAATCTCTCCTTGGGATTTGTACCCTATCTCTCTTGGAAAATGTGCCCTCCTTTCTACTCTCTTTCCTCTCTCTAGATTACTCATAAATCTCTCAAGATCCTTCTCTCAATGTGTCTTGCACACTACCCAATGCATTCTTTTATAAATCTGAAAATGACATTTTCCCTCCAAAGTGTCTTTTCACCTTCCCCAACCCTAAATCCAAAGGCCAAGATCTAATCTTTCCTTTACAAGATCAAGGGAGATGATTTATTTTCTCCAAAATAAATCACTTAAAATATTAAAGAACATTTCACTTTATTACATAACTGCAATTTATTAAATAAAGTCACTTTAAAATTAGAAGCTAGACTTTATTAAAAAGTCACTTTAATAAAAGAACCACTTTACAACTTTATAAAAACCCATTACAAAGTTAAGTGCCTAGTTCTGTCAACATAAGGTAACATTCGCATACAAGACAAAAATGCGGAGTACCTCCCCATCTAAAAAGATAATACTCCCTCTTAGTGAGGGATGTACTTGCTGCCATATCTATCATCTTGTCCCATCACACTGTGCTCTGTAGGAGTTCCCTATGAACCTGGAGCCATCCTCAACACCTGCATATAAATCGAACTAGAATATCTTCTCTTCACAGCTACCCAGAACCCTAAGCTCCTTGGAGAATCCACTCCATCCCGAGCAATGGTTCAACCACACCATATGAGCCTTTTGTTGGTGCTCAGAAGAGATTCTCTCTGTTCTCTTGGAATGTAAGACTGAATCCTTGGGACCACCGCAGTCTCAGGAGCCTCCTCATTCTCCTCATCTAATGGTGAATCATACATTGAATGTTGTCCTCACAACATATACAACATGTCCACCCAATCACTGATCAAATGCAGTTCCTCCGAGTCCGCTCCCTCCCTTTAGATAAAGACATGTTCCCTCTTGAAAAATGTACAATATCCTACATCCTCCAAGGATGATACTGAGAGAAAGTTAACCCTCAACCCTGGAACAAAGAGAACTCCATCAAGATCCAGGAATCCTCCATACTCGATTTGGAATCTAACCCTCCCAACTCCATGTAAAACTCGTGCCATAACACCTTGATTTACCACCTACTGGTCAAGACCTATCTCTATGATAATTAGGAATACTCGCTAGATTATGGTCATGTGCAAAGAGACTCCACTATCAACAATCCATCTGATATCACCTCCAAATCCTCCACTACTGACACTGGAAACTAGGGTAACCAAAGAAAATTCCCTGACATACTTGGAAGAAAAGTCCTCCATGGTTGTTGTATTAGCTATCTCAGGCCCCTCTCATTGCTTCTTCTTCTTCTTCCTCTCAGGACAATAAGAAGCAAGGTGCCCCAACTGGTTACAACAATAACATCTAACTTTGCTCAAGTTCCTCCCAGAACTTCCTTTCTTCTTTCTCTTTGTAGTAAGAGTAACATTCTTATAAACTCCATATGTATTGTGTTCACTGCTCTAAGATCCTTCTCAGATCTCATCCCGAGTGAAATCATCCCACAGTCTGCTCCAATCTAGAAGATGCTCACAACCCACCACACACTTCATGAACGCTTCCCATTCCTTGGTGAATCCTTTCAAGTCTATCCTCACCAACTCTGAATCTGATATGACCTCTCCAACATAAGACATCTCATCTTTCACTTGATCTACCTACGTAAGATAGGAAGAAACAGTCTCCTCCTTACCCATCTTGGTATCATGCAACTTATCCTTCAAGGCCATCTTCTGATTCTCATTCTTCGCCTCAAATAAGTTCTTAAGTGCATCCCACATCTCTTTGGTTGTCTTGTTCTTATCCAAGTGTGGGATAAGGTGATCCTTCACCCCATCCAAAATAATCCTCTCAGATTTGGCCTCCTTGACCTCATCTAAATCCAAAGCAACATGATCTGATGTGGGAACCACAACAACATAACTGACATAGTTCCAAATCTAATTCTCCTTGAGAACAACTAACATTCGGACCTTCCATTGAAAATAGTTGGAAATGCCCTCCAACTGATCCTCAAATCTAATGCATGTAGCCATATTCCATGTCACATCTCAAGGAAAACAATCACAAATTCCCCCCCTTCAAAATTGCCCAAAAATCTCACTGTTCACTGTCACTCGGAGTCTAAGCTCTGATATCATGTAAATTTTAATGACAAAAATCAATAAGCTAATATTTTGTCATACACTTAGAAACCTAGAGATAACTATCTTTCATGAACTATGAAATGTATAAAACTCACATTCATAAATTATTGTAAGAATAAATGCACATTGCTAAGTAATTATGCAATGGAAATAAACACAATGAACATCATTCAATCACACATGAATAACTCAAAAATTTAGGCAAATGCCAGGGAAAGCCCCAATGTGGGGAAACCCAGTGACAGAGAGATATTCTATTATTCAGCTTCAGGAAAGTACATAACAACAACAATAACACTTTTATAGCCAAGAGAAAAACCACTTACAACACAAATTTTTTCCCACCAAAATCTGTCTTGAAATTCATTCCACAACCTGCACAACTGTATGGATTTGATGAAAACTGCACCTCGTAAAATGTGTCCAGAACAGGATGTTGTACCATCTTCCTATACTACCAACCTCTTCAGAAAACTAAGAATATATGCCTTGAAATACATGCAGCAATATGCCTCAATTTTCATGCCCAATTTTGTTGTTGTACGACCTATACGGATCCGTACATTATGGCCTATACCAGCAAAAACACAGCAACACACCAAAAAAAAAAACACTACTTGGGATTTTTTCCCTATCTCTCTTGGGAAATGTCCCCCCCCCTTGTTGTCATCTTTCTTCTCTCAAGCTTACTCAGAAATCTCTCAAGCTCCATCTCTCAATGTGTCTTGCACACTGCCCAATGCATTCTTTTATAAATCTGAAAATGACATTTTCCCTCCAAAGTGTCTTTTCACCTTCCCCAACCCTAAATCAAAAGGCCAAGATCCAATCTTGCCTTTAGAAGATCAAGGGCCATGATTTATTCCCTCCAAAATAAATCACTTAAAATAGTAAAGTACATTTCACTTTATTACATAAGTGCACTTTATGAAATAAAGTCACTTTAAAATTAGAAGGTACACTTTATTAAAAAGTCACTTTAATAGAAGAACCACTTTACAACTTTATAAAAACCCATTACATAGTTAAGTGCCTAGTAATTCAAACATAAGGTAACATCCACATGGAAGAAAAAGCATGTGGAGTACCTCCCGAGCCAAAAAGCTAACACTAGGGATGGATAATGGTGGAGAGTTATGCATAAATGAATTCAAAGAATTTTGTAAGATATGTGGTATAGTAAGGAAAAATACTAATCCATATACACATCAACATAATGGAGTTGCACAAAGAATGAACATGATGTTGATGGAAAAGGCAAGGTGCATGCTCAATTGTGCCAAGTTAGGACATGCATTTTTGGTAGAGACAGTGGGTAGTGCATGTTACCTAATCAATCGATCACCTTCATCAACGTTGGATGGAAAGACTCCAAATTTGATATGGACTAGTAAGAAAACCTCTCTGACGCATATTAGGGTATTTGGATGTGATTCATATGCTCACATACTGAATGAAAATAAGAGTAAGATAGATATAAATGATGAAAAGTGTAGCTTTATAGGGTATAAAGATGGTATGAAATGTTATAAGCTTTGGAACTCGAGAAATAAAAGGGTAGTGTACAACCAAGATTATTTATTTATAGAAATCAAAGATGTTGTCAAACATGAAGTCCTACCAAAGGAGGAAGAACCATATAAAATAGAGTTTGAATTGAAAGATAATGAGTTAAACTCTATAGAAGAATATGAATAATAAGAATAAGATACTCATACTCTAGTATTGAGGAGAACGATTTGGGAAAGAAGGAAACTAGAAAGGTGTACTCCACATTATTTCTATTCAAATTTTTATTTTTCTATTTCTAATGATTATCCTATAACTTTTAGGGAGGCAGTTGATTCAAAGGATGGAAAACTCTGGAAAAAGGATATTATTGAAGAAATGGTAGCCTTGGACAAGAATGAGGCTTGGGATCTAGTGGAGTTTCCTACTAGAATAAATCCCATTGGAAACAAATGGGTTTTTAAGAAGAAGTTGAATGCAGAAGGAAAAGTGGAGAAACACAAAGCTCGGTTACTAGAAAAAGTTTATTCCTAGGTAGAGGGAATTGACTTTGGTGAAATTATTTCTGATGTTTGCAAGTTAACTTCTATTAGATTTATTTTATATAGTATTGCTACTTTTTATTTTGAAGTAGAACAGGTGGATGTGAAGACAACATTCCTACATGGAAATCTAGAGAAAGAAATCTACATGAAGCAAACCGAAGGATTTGTTGTGAATGGAAAGAAAGAGCTAGTATGCAGGTTGAAAAATTCCATGTATGGGTTAAAATAATCACTAAATATGTGGTATCAAAAATTTGATAATTTCATATTGGAACTTGGATTCACAAGGAGAAAAGAGGATCACCGTGTGTATTTCAAATTAATCGATGATCATCTCATTTATTTGGTCTTGTATGTGGATGATATGTTGTTGATATGAAACAACAAGGAAATTATTTGGGATGTGAAAACTCAGTTTTCCTCTAAATTTGGCATGAAGGATCTTGGTGTTGCAAATATTTACCCACGATTCATATAGATAGGTATACATATAAGATGAGGACTTCAAGGTGGTGTTTCAACAACTACATGGCCAAATTCATATAGAAGAAAGTGATGACAAGACTAGTATTATTTCTATAATGTGTTACTCTACAATATTGACAAGCTTTATGTCCCTAAATATGAATGAGTGCAACTTATCATAGAAGCTCATACCTACAAGGTTGCAGGACATTTCTATTTTGGGAATACAATTTCCAACTTACATAGGTATGTGTACTAGCCCAAAATGTAAGAAGATGTAGCATGGTATTTTAGAGGATGTATACTTTGTTGTACCAACAAGCCAAGTAATAGGAATAAAGGTCCATATTATCCCTTACATGCACCCACTCAACCTTAGGAAAGTATTTCCATGGATTTTGTGGAAAGTTTTCCAACAACCAGTAAGGGACATGACTATATGTTTGTCGTAGTTCATAGGTTAAAGAAGATGTGCATTATTATGTCTTATAAAAATACCACGAAAGGACAAGAAACATAAAAAATGTTCTTTGAACAAGTTTGGGTGCACTTTGGGATACCAAGGAGAATCATATCAGATAGGGAAACCATATTTCATAGTAGATGTTGAACTTAATGTGGGATAAGATGACTACTAAGTTGAATAGATATGCAATGTTCCATCCAGAGATAGATGGTAAGTCATAAGTAGTCAATAGGTCTTTGGTGTAGATTTTCATAGGATACAATCAGAAGCATCTGAAGACGTGGGATAAAAATATAATTTACATACAATACTCTTATAATAGAGTAGTCCACACTTCTACTGGTAAGTTACCTTTTGAAACTTCATTTTGATAGTTTACACAAGACCCTTGGATGTTGTATATGGATAGAAAGGAAGGGCGGGGGCGGACTGACATAGGCGCACCCTCAAGCACATCTGCTCACAGGACCTACTCCTTCCTTGGCCCGAAGAACTGAGAAGCTCTTCTAATTCCCTATCGAGAATTTTCCACACCCACAGAATCTCCACGAGATCCCCCTGTTCCAATCGGGAAATCGGACTTCGCAGTTTCACGAGTCCCGTGGTCGAGTGTTTTGGATTGTCAAAACCCCAAACCTCAACGTAAGTCAACGCTGACCTTTCGCATCCCTATCAAAGTTTCTCCTGTTGGGATTTCCGCACTCGCGATGTTCCCAACACTTCGCTTTACCGATCTCCGAAAAACCGATACGCCCCCCTACTGCCTTAGCCTCCCGGGCTAAGCCTTTTCGTCCACGCGACCTCTCCTTATATGACCGCAGTCATATTCCTCATCGAGGTTTCGCGATTCGCGATCTCAAAATGCATAAACACCTTGTCACCAGGATCCCTGATATCCCGATGACTCAAACACCAATAGACGACTTCCTTGTCGGGACTCCAGACTTCGCGGGGTCGCAAATCCTAATACCAAAGTTTCTGAGACTTACCTTTTCCCGAACCTCGATACGGTACACCATCTGTCCTCCACTAATTCCACTGTGGCCCCACACTTCTCCTTTGGCCCGCCGGGATATCGTGTTTCGGAGTTTCACGATTCCTGTTGCTATGATTCCCAAGAATCGTGAAACGTCGATTCCCGATGCACGTGAGGGTTGACTCTTCCACGTCATTATCCCCTCATCGGCTTTTCGGATATCACAAGATAGCGATTCCTGATGCAACATTTTCTTTGTACTCAGGAACCCCGATATGGCGATCCCCGACTCCTCTCGGATCTTCTAACGCGTGTCTTCTCTAAAATCCATGGCTAGGATTTCATCGGTGTTTCGAGACTTGAAAGGTATTAGGTCTCTTGACTTCTGAAATTCCGAAACGCCGATGGACTCTTGATCCCTGCCACCTGTCCCAATGGATGGACAGCTCTGCGCTCGTTGGGATTTCGAGACTTTTGATGTCCCAATTCTCACGACCTCAGGAACTACGATTTCCCAACTCCCGACGCCTCTTGGGAATCCTTACTCTACTCACAAGGGTTTAAACCTTGCGTAACTCCTGTCATATCAGACGGCTGATGGGTAATTGATCAACGATCCAACGGCTCACGACCCCCCTAGAGCTTGAAATCCAAACACGGTCGTAACCTCCTCGCTTCTTTAGTAGATCCAACAGCTGATGGGATTTCACCAATCCTTTCCTCAAGATCCTGACCGTTGATCTCTTCCTCTTGGATGTCTTCTATGGGTGAACCCAGTATCCCTCTGTGAAGACTGATTCTCACGCACGTAATTTTGCAGCGCCTATTCAAACATTCCACGGCACAAACTTCCACTGCTTCTCTTTGAATGGCTTGAAAGCCTTATCCCTCCTGAGCTCTTTCACACTTTCAACCTCAAAGGGTCTTTGCACGCACTCCTTGCGGTAGTTCCCAACCATCTCCAAGTGTTGAGTTCTTTCGACTTTGCGCACACCTGCAGCAACAGTCCTTCAATACTTCTGCTCAGATTCACAACTTAAACTCTCCTTAGCCTGTGCACTCCTGGCACGGCTCCAGTAACCCAATTTCACTTATGGGTGAACGATAACAAGAGTTAAACTACCTGAGCCTCCGTCAACGCACTCCTTGTGGACGTTTCCGACTGCACTCCTTGCAGGAATCCTCACTCAGATAGAGAAATAATTTAAACTCATTTCTTCTTCCCCTCAGATTTCAAACTCAAACATGAAATCACATACACAGCAATAAAGCAAATGCAGAACAGGAAAATAGACACTCATGAGCACATCATTTAACATCAACACACAGAGAAGCAGACACAAAAACCATGGATTTGAATCAACTTCTTCTATTAATTCAAGATCTATACATGGATGTTCTTCTACAACTCTCTGCTATTCTCCTATGCTCTTCCTACTTCAACTTTTTTACAATGTACAATGAGGGTGTCTATATCCGTTTTCCCTCCTTCTTTCTAAAACTGTCTGATCTATGAATTCAAGTCTATCTACCTGCATTAATTTGTTTAAATCCCTCCTATCTACTAAGGATGAGAATGAGTTGCTCAAGGTCCAATACAATATACAAAGGCGCTCCTTCATAAATGAATTCATTAAAGATTTGGCGCATCAATTTCAAAAAAAAAAAAGATTTTTAAGCAATTTATCATGTGCTCAAAAATACGTTGCACTTGCTCCATGCTCGCTTGACTTTTGCGATGCTCCTGCATCACGGACCTCACATGAGATGCATTAAGGGAAGAAAAAATTGTTGAGAAGATTAGGAAATTCCATTTGCAAGTAAAAGAGATGTTGAAGAAGTCACATGAAAAATACAAGGCCACACATGATCAAGAGAGAACAAATAAGTCATTGAAATCAAGAGACAGAGTTTTGTTATAGTTGAACAAGGAAAGACTATAGGTTCCTAGTAAGAAGATCAAGGATCTGTGGTATGGACATTTAGAGATATTGTAGAAGGTGGTAAATAACAACTACAAAATCAGTCCACCCCCATACATGTTTATTTACTCAGTAGTGAATGTAGATTATAATATCAAAATCTATGAATCTTCCATGCTAGACTAGGAGGAGGAGTTTGTCCTACCATCCATAGAGGACTTAGCACCAAATTTTGAGGAAGAGTTGGCATAGGACACCATTTTGCAAGAGAGGTCTAGAACTACAAGATAGGGGTGACACAAGCTTTGGTAGATTGGGTTGAAAGCATAACTTCTAGGAAAAGAAAAGTGGCACTCTAGGGAGAAGATAGAAGAAAATTTTCCTCACCTCATTTAGTAATTATTTTGTGTACCAAAAGACACCCTAACTGGGTAGCTATGATTTGTATTGGATCATATATTATTTTTCATATATGTTGATACTTTCATAGTGGAAAAATATTGAGGAATCAACTTGTAGGTCCATTATAACCATAGGTCCCAACCTGGAAAATTGGGGTTTGAAACCTTCAGAGGCCATTTTGATGCGTCAAATGGAATTTTTTGGGGTCACATCTGAAAAATGGATTATTGTTGAAGGTGTCTCAACATCTATTGCCTCAATCAAAGGGTCTGGGAGAAATTTTTCATTATATCGTTCCTCTTAGTACGATGGATCCTCGAGGAAAAACTTGATAGGATGTCCTACTCCATTATATATTTTTCCATCCACCATGGGAAGTTGTTTGGGCTAATGAGAGTGGTATTCCCCAAGAAAAATTAGTTCAATACCCAACTCTTTATACCCTGACCTCATCAAAGACATGCACTGAGAAACAAGAAAGAGAAGATTTCTCTAGTACCAGTAATCTAGATTGTATAGATAATGAAATGAGAGGTAGGAATATGAATGGAAACACACACACATAAATATTGTAGAGGGAATAGTAATATAGTGAGAACCAAATTCTATCAATAAATGAAGTGAGAAAACATTGTGAAATGCAAAGTAATACAAACTAGAAATAATGGTGGTAGCTTATCTCTCAAGAGAGAGGTGTTGGTTACACTCATTCACAAAAACCAAAACCATAGGAAATGAAGTGGCGAAATGGAATGTGGGGCCTAAGGATTCTAGTTGATACTCCAACTTCATAATGCCACAACTTCCACACACAAACTCCATTTCAGGCACCCAATATCCCATTGGAAAGATATCGTTAAGAAGAAAACTTCCAGTAAAGGATTAGGGATCCCATGGAATCCCTAATCTATTGAATGGACAAAAATCACTATTAAGGACCTCAAAAATGTGACGAAAGTTCAAGACTTCAAAAACTAGAGAAAATATGCTAAGATGGGGAACTTTTATGTGTCAATGAAAGAGGTGGGTGGCCATTGATATCTACCTGGATCATTTTCACACAAAATACTTGAGGTCTATAGCCTATCCCAATGATTGGATGACAAGTGTCCATTCTGGTTTCTTCGACAATATTATATCAACATCCACTATGACTTATATATTTGTAGTTGCATCAATGTATAAGGGTTATTCTACCCAATTAATCTCTGACACTCTTCTTGTGTTCTCAAGTGATCTGTGTACATCTACAACACTTTATTGATGCTTTATTATAAGGTTGTGACACGAATGAGTTGTTCTATTATAAGGTTGTGACATGCATGACTTGCATTATTATCTTGTAATCTTTGTTTCTCTCTTAATATGTATTTTTTTCAATCACATTGAGGCATAACACTTTAGCCAATTAATACACAAATACGCAAATTCTTGTGTAATATTTTATCAAAATTGTTCAGCGAGAAAATTTCTCAAATGAGACTTTAGTACCTCATGATCTTCACCTTTCATTGGATAAACCGCTACGTTTTTAGAAAATTAACTTATAGTATTTTCATATCTAATTTATTATTATTTTCCTTTAAATTTTATTGTTATCTTTTATATATATTTTTAATTTATTTATTAATTATTAAAATATTACTTTTTAATAAAATTTTATAGACGAAAAAATATCCACACATAAATTTGACCTTTTTAAAATTAGATGTGTTGTATTGAAAAGGATATTATTAGTTTTCTTTTTTATATTCATATGCTAAAGAGAAATTGTTTTTTTAATTAATTTATTAATTATTAAAATAAAAAAATTTAAAATAAAATTTTATTCACACAAATTTGACCTTTTTTAAAATTAGATGTGTTGTATTAAAAAAACATTATCAGTTATGTTTTTAATATTCATATGAGAAAGAGAAATTGTAGCGCATAAAAGTTTAGATACATATTTTTTAACTTTAGTTTATTTTTTTTTAAATATTATTTTTTAATTAAAAACTAAAAAACTAAATTATTATTTCAATTATATAAAATAAGTATGATGGTTAATGTCCACTAAAACCTAATTTGTTTATCGGACTTTAAGAGGGTAAGTGATTACTTGTGATTCTTTAGAATTTTGTTACTGTGCTCGAAAAGCATTAAGAGAAGCTTACCAAGATCACCATACTTTTGTTGAGTTAAGAGGTTAGGAAGGTTGGCAGTGCAATCAATATTTTGAAAATAAGATCTAATATGGGTATAGGCTGGACAATCTAAGAGAAAGTGTTTTTCATCTTCAACCTTCTTAGTGTCACAAAGGTGACACACTCTTTCATCCCATGGCGTTTTAGCAATTGACCAACGCCCAGTTTCACTATGGAGCTCGTGAGAATTTGTTCTTATCTTAGCAATGCTTATTTTTTTCTTTACACTTGGAAAAATAGATAGATAATTTTGATCTTCTAGATTATGGTTGATTACATCTTTATAATACCTTAATTTTCTTTTTTCCTCTAACTCTTTATAACACCACATTTTTTACTTAAATTTTGATTTGACGTTTTTTTAACAGTATCTTTATTTTGCAAAATGGTTTCTTCCATCATTCCCCAATAGTTTAGCCAAGACCGAGCGTCTTTATGCCATCCTCGCTTGAGTTGATGATGTTTTGAAGCAATTTTAGGTAGCCTCTTGTCTTCCATGTTGTTTAACTTGTTCTTATACATTAGGTATTTAGTCATAGCCATGCTCTCAATGGGGGAGAGGCTTGTTTCTATGAGGAGGATGGGATAGGGCGTATTTCCTAAAATTTTGAGATTATAGGCTATAAAATTCTT